>JAOSBL010000004.1:27326692-27345395 GCA_027568915.1 Erythroxylum roraimae
CGAAGGCACAAAGATTCCACAGCTGAAGTTTCAACAAAATTTCCAATATAGACAGTATTGAAAGAGCTTCGGTGGTTTAAGCAACAGTAAGTGTAAATATAGCCTTCAGTGGATGAAGCAAACCAGAATAATCAGTAACAATATACGGAGCTGGTTTTAGTGAAGGAAAGTTTTGGTGTTGAAAGTAGTGAGAAACAACCGTGTTTATGTGTTCCTTGCATGTGAGCCAAGTGGCAAAATACTAGGCTGTACCTTGTCACATTATAATTGGTCCATTATTTTAATATTTTTTAAATCTAAAAATACCCCAAAATTTTCAGAAAATTTCTAAAAATTTCAAAATTTTCAAAATATTACTAATAGTCTCCAAATAAAATTTTCAGCTAAAATAATTAGCCAAAAATTTCAAAATATCCAAATTATATCATTTTTTAATTTCCAAAATTCACCAAAAATTTCGAAATAATAATAACACTCTCCAAATAAATTTTTAATGCAAATAATCCACAATTCGCATTTTTAATCGCATTTATAAATCAATTATACCCGAAAAATGTCATGAATGCATGTACAATTAATTGTATGTGTCCAAAATACTTATGCACAAATAAGCAAATATTCACATATGCAAAGTATAAAATGTACTGAATTTCCTTAATATCCTAACCCCTAATATGGGGTGTTACATGACCTGTGGCCCGCCTAAAGTAACCAAACAAAACGATGTTGTTGTGTTTGTTTGTAGCAAAATAACGTTGTTTTGTGTATGTTTGAGGAAAATTAAAGTACAATTATTGTCAAAATTTGTATTCAAGTAGTTCGAAAGGTAAAACGTCTCATTTAAAAAGACATATAAAATCGTGTACTAAAAGGAAGATGATTTTAAGAGGTCAAACATTTTGACCCTAACCTTATGAAAGGAAAGAATGAAACGATCGTAACAACTTTTGACAACCATAGATCAAAGATTTTGATGGCTAATATGATAAGTGGAGATGAACAACCATTGTCTACGGTTGAAAGCATAAGATTCATGATATTTCTTAATTCACTCCAATTGACTTTCAAGGTTCGAAGTCGAAGTATATTAAGGAATGATATTTTCAAAATTTATAAGGACAAGAAGAGAGAAATATTAAGAGCATTGTTGAGTGTTCAAGGACGAATTGTCATAAAAGCAGACATGTGAACAGCCGATAACCAAAAGAAGAGTTACATGGCGGTGACGACACATGATATTGATAACGATTGGACGTTATGCAATAGACTTTTGAGGTAATTTATATTCTTTCATATTGTTATCATTTTCTTTTTTCATTATTTTATGAATTTATGATTCATGTTGGTATGCTTTTTCATGATAGGTTCATTTATGTGCCGACACTGCATATAAGTGAAAAATTGGCAAACGTATTGAAAGACTATTTGATGAATTTGAATATCGACAACAAAGTATCCTCCATCAAAATTGATAATTGTAGCACAAATGATATTATGAAGAAGTTGAAGGGTAAAATGTGGGTTGGGAGCTTATTGGCTGGAAGTAAGTTATTTCATATGCATTGTTTTGAACATATTCTTAACTTGACTGCGAAGGATGAGTTGGAGACGATAAAGGAAGCAATAGAGTGTATTCGGAATAACGTTTTATATTGGAGTGCAACTCCTAAAAGAGTTGAAATTTTTGAAGATGGTGCACAAATTTTATGCATTCCAAATTCAAAGAAATTGGTTTTGGATTGTCTTACCAGATGAATCTCAACATTTAAGATGTTGGAGTCGGCAATCCCATATGCTCAGTTGTTTATTAGACTAACTGAAAGGGATTCTCAGTATACTTGTGTACTATCAGAAGATTAATAGGACTTGGCTAGAGAACTTTGTATAAAGTTGAAATTATTCAATAATTGGACTGAATAGTTCTCGGGAACAAAAAATCCAACTTCACACTGTATCTTTAGCATTATGTCCAATATAAAACATGTTTTATCATTATGGATGTTTGACTTCAATGCAGTTATTCAGACTATGGTCGAGCAAATGGCGGAGAAGTTTAATTCTTATTAGTCTAAGGAAGGAGATATTGTTGCAGTATTATATGTGTTAGACCTGAGTTACTAGATGGACGATGTTGAATATATTTATAATGCATTGTACAGTAGTGAAGCTCAAGAGCGTCTACATACCATGAAACAATTATGATATCAATTGTTTAATGATTATGAAGTCAGAATGCAATAAACTCATGATAAGGATTTTAGTAGTGTTGCCGGCAGTTCAACTCTGACTTTAGCTTCAAGTTCGACATTTTCTTCTAACCCATTATTGACAGATTCTCTTTCAAATTTTTGAAAGAGAAAAGGGCTGGGATTTCTTACAATACGATGGAGTTAGATAAACATTTTTCCGAAGATTGTGTTCTTGAAACTGAAGATGAGTCGTTCGATATATTATCATAGTGGAAGATGTTTGGACATAATTATCTGATCTTGCAAGTCATTGCAGGAGACTTGTTAGCTATTCCTTCATCCACTGTTGCTTTAGAGTCGGCATTTAATAGTAGTGGTTAGGTCATTACTCCTCATCGTGGTCGACTTCATTATCGCACTATGGAAGCTCTTATGTGTGCTCAAAGTTGGTTAAATAATGAAGATATTGATGGTTAATACTTTTCTTTTTAATATATTTATTTTATCTATCTTTATATTATCTTATCTAATATTGCGTTTTTTATTTTCCTACAACCACCAGTATTAATGTGGAGGGGACTAGTGAAATTAATTAACCAATTGAACGTTATTTGATCAAATATATAAAGATGAAGGTATTTTTAATTTTCTTTTTATTTAATATTACATTACTAAATATTCTTTTTATTTTAATATTATATTACTAAATATAATGTTTGTACATGTAGATGATTTGATCCAAACTGTTGACGATCAGACCAACAAGTACAATTAGTCAATTAGATGCCCTCTCAATTTCTACTCTCCGGTCTATCCGGCATGATATTATCTTAATTTTGTAAATTGTATCATTTCTTGTAAAATGATTTAGATAATAATTTATGTACAACAAAATTTTCTATAGTTAATGAATTTTGTTTTATCAACTCTCTCTTATAATAATTAATAAATTATTTAAGTAAAATTAAAATTTGTAATTAATTCAATTGAAATTATTAACTATAACTATTAATTTTATAAATTTTCCTACAAAATTCTAATCAATTGAATTAAAATTCCTAATTAATCATACTAATAAATACATCTCAAGATTTTAAATTTAAAATGTATTTTCTCATTAATGATATGCAAATGCATGTAGCACCATTTAATCTAAACCTGACTTAATGACTTTTAATACAAATTATGTTAACATTTATCTCATTCTACCTAAAATGTCACTTAAACCATTAAGAAGTTAGTGATGTAACGCTTTCATTTGATGACCTATAGTTTTATTCAAATGAAATATTAAGTGATTTAAATAAAAAGATATAATATTTTGTAATTTAATATTCGATAAATTAATAACTTTATTATATCATAATTATATGTTGTTGTAATTTAAAGTTGTGACATAATATGTGTGTGTGTGTGTGTATAAGAAAAGTGTAAATTTTATAAATTTTATGAAATATGGTATACTTATGACACTCTAAGGACGAGAAGAATTTAAAATAAAACTTATTTTAAAGTTTTGAGTAAGGAATTAATCTTAACAAACTTTTAATTAGAGTAACTTAGGAGTTAATCTTCTCATGTTAGAATTTAGAAAGGAGAAAAAATTATTAATATAAAATTAGATTAATTAGAATATAATGATTTTAGAAAAAAAACATAAGAGAACTATTTTCAAAAGTAATAAAAACAATAATTTATAAAAGGATATCAAAAGTATTTATAAAATGTATTATAGTTTAATAAAATAATAGTTATTTTCAATATAATATATTATACGTATTTGTTTTTATAACTCAATTACTTATACCCTTTTTGAGTGGAACGATAACCAACAAAAGTATATATTTTTGCTTTATGATCAAGTTTTCCCCAATTGTTGTCATGAATATGAACAAATACAGTAAACCCAAATACTTTAAGAGGGACATCATATGATAACCGAGATGAAGGAAAACATTTGTTAAAACAATTAAGAGGTGTTTGAAATTTTAAAGCTTTTGAAGGCATCCTATTGATCAAATGTGTAGCTGCTAGGATAGCCTCATCCTATAAGTACTTAGGAGTGTTAGTTGAAAACATTAGAGATTTTGCAATTTTTAATAGTTGTTTATTTTTTTTATGTTATTCCATTTTGTTATGGGGTTTCAGTATATGAGCTTTAATGAAAAAAAAACTTTTTTAACAAAAAAATTTCTTAAAACTTATTGAAGTATTCTTTTCCATTATCACTTCTAAAAACTTGAATTCTATTTTGAAACTATGTTTGGATCATGTTATAAAAATTTTGAAACACCTCTGAATATCTTACTACTCATTGAGTAAAAATAACCAAGTGATTCTAGTGTGATCAACGATAAAAGTTATGAATTGTCTTTTTCCAGTTATTGTTTTTATTCTCTAAGGTCCCCAAATATCACTATGGATTATAGCAAAGGGTTTAGTGGCCTTTTAAAGTTGTGCTAAGAAAGTTATTCGATGATGTTTAGCAATTTGACAATTTTGGCACTGAAATGAAGATAGATCTTTATTTGAAATGTCTTGTATAATGAAAACTTGGATGTCCAAATGTAAAATATCGTAACGTTATTTTATTCTCACAAAGTATTACAATATAATTAAAACAAATTCTCTGGGATTTCCTATTTGAGTAATATCCATTTTTGAAGAAATAAAGACCTCCAACTTGTTTAGCATTACCAATCATCTTCCCTGTATTCAGATCCTGTAATTAATAATCATATGAAGAAACATTAGCTCAACAATTTTGGTCAATAGTTATTCTACTGACGGATAACAAGTTGCAGGATAATTTAGGAATATGAAGAACATTGTGGAGTGTAAGATCAGGGGAAAGAACAATTGATCCTTTCCCAGCTACTATTGACTAGGAACCACCTGCTATTTTTACTCTTTGATTTCCTACATAAGGACTATAGGAAGAAAAAAATTTAGAAGACTTGATCATATAATATGTTGCCCCATAATCAATTATCCAAGAATGATTTGAATTGACACTGAAACAAGAGTCAATTATATAATTACCTTTTTGAACTAAAAAGTAGCTAGGATTTGGATTAGAGAAATTTTAAGATTGAAGAATTTTACATATTTGTTATATCTATTCCTTTATGAAAGGTTGAGTTTTAGAAGACGTTTCAAGCCTGGATTCAATAGTGTTGGCTTGGGAGGTACGGTTGTCTCCAAATTGTTTTTTCTTCCAAGTTTTTGGCTTCCTATGAATTTTCTAGTATGCTTCCCGAGTGTGTGAATCACGTTTATAATGATCACACCACGTCTTTTTGTTGTTTTTTTCTCTCTCCCTTAGCCTCTATTCCTTTCGACATGATTGTAGAACCTTCAACCTCAAACTTGGTGTTGCCAATCATCACTTTCTACCTCATCTCCTCTCTCCTTACTTCTGAGAAAACCTCTCTAATAGAGGGTAAAGGAATTCTTTCTAAAATTCAGCCTTTAATTTCACCGAATTCTTGATTCAGTCTTGCAAGAAAAGCATAAACTCTATCGTTTTCCTACCTTTTTTTTTATATCGGACACTTTCATTTAGACAGTCCCAATGATCTTCATAACATATGTCTAATTCCTACCACAAAGTTATAGGCTTGTTATAAAACAATATTGTTGGGTCCGTGTTTTGCGTACCGGGGCGAACTGGGCCCCGCATACCCCAAGTTTGCACCCAACCACAACCTTAATCAGTATTGTCCTCTTTGGTACTCGAACTCGAGACCTCAAGGTTTTGTTGCATTTAAATGCACGCCTCTTACCATTGAGCTACTTAGCTCAATGGTAAGAAGCGTGTTCTTAGAAACAACAAAACGTTGAGGTCTCGAGTTCGAGTACCAAAGAGGACAATACTGATTAAGGTTGTGGTTGCGTGCAAACTTGGGATATGTGGGGCCCAGTTCACCCTGGTACGTAAAAAACGGAATGTTGGGTCCGTGTTTTGCGTACCGGGGCGAACTGGGCCCCGCATACCCCCGCATACTGTTGTAATTGTGGCTTGAAATGCCATTAAAGCTTTGTAAAACTCTTCTTTTGGTTATAAATGAGATATGGTTGATATTGTTTTAGCCTCAAACTTTTGCATTGAATCGTTCTACCATGAGAATAAGATTTTGGAAGGTTGTGTTTATGTTCAACTATATTTTTATGTTAGATTGTTTTGATGAAAATGGCTGAAAATTTTAAGTTATAGGTTCTGTTGAAGAGGCTTTCGCCGCGGCGAAGCTAAAATCGCGGGTTCGCCGCGGC
Source organism: Erythroxylum roraimae (assembly GCA_027568915.1). NCBI lineage: Eukaryota > Viridiplantae > Streptophyta > Magnoliopsida > Malpighiales > Erythroxylaceae > Erythroxylum > Erythroxylum roraimae. The sequence goes on from JAOSBL010000004.1 coordinate 27,333,154, forward strand.
TAAACAACATACGCCGCGGCGACGCCTCCTTTTGCTTTCGAAGGATTTTTCTTAGCAAAGTTTCAACTTTTAAGTCTTCCCTCCACGCTCAAGTTTTATGCTTTCATGTTCGATGTTGAGCTCCGAAAACGGGGTCCAACACCTTACTTGGCTTTCCATAGCTTTCTTTTAATTTCAAAAATTTGAGAAGAATTTTAAATATCAAAATACATATCTCGAACCTACATCTTTAGTTGTTGGCATAAACATACGAGGTTTTTTGATAAGAGGTTCCATGGAATTAATCAACCAAGCTATGATCAAATAATTTTCAGACCTCCATATTGCCATATTTAGATCATTCGAAGTCAGCCTTGTTGATTATTTCCATAATGTCAACAATTATCAATCATAAAGACAACATAGACTTTACAACTACAACAATAGGCCATGTTAGATCATAAATAACTCATTGATGCTACAAGACTTATAGTTTAGATGCATAGAAATGAATAGTTTATCCTACTCGTCATTGTATACAATGAATCCAATGATAGAACTGAAACCAATGAATACGATCAGAGACTGAATATCAAGATTTAACAAAAAATCTTACATTTTATAATGTAAAATAGACAAAATTTCAATTTGATAACATTAACACAAGTGTTACCAAACTAGTCAGAATTTGGTATTTCTTTCCATCCTGTTTCTCTTATTGATCAGTGAATTTTTTTATTCATTTTCATAATCATTTTATCTTTTAAGAAGCTACACATATCTTGTGCCCATAAATCATAATTTGATCCATCAAAAATAGAGTTAAGGATATGTTTAGTAGTTTCCATGATTGAAATAGGATAAGAAAATCAAGAAAATGAGATGATAATGGGAAAAGATTAGTAGTAGTTTCTATAATTAAATATATTTAAATGGTTAAATATATTTAATTATAGAAACCAAACATAATTGAGACAGACGGTCACCGATATAAACATGGGCTAGAGGCCCAATACACGTAAACTCCTCAAAATATCTCCGAGTAAAGAAAAGAGAAGACAGCCCGCCAGCCAGCAAAGAGGAGGGACGTGGAGGGATCTGATTGGGTGTGGGAAACCGCCACAAGACTCGCCCAGCCGTTGGATGAGGTGACTATTTTTATATATATTCTTGTCTTTCTCTTTCACAAATCTTGCGAGTCAAGTCTGATCGAAAACTCCGATCAAAATATCCACGGATTTACCTCCTTCACGTGTCAAATGGATTAAATTGAAACATACACCTATCCAATCCAATCCAAATCCTCTTGATCAATTCAAAGTTTGAATCAGAAGAAGAAGAAGAAGAAGAAGGCGCGTTGGGGTTAGGGTTTATACAGCTAGGGTTTCGTAGAGGGGATAGAATAATGCCGCCGGTGGGCGACGTATTGCCTCCATTAATACCTTCTTTGATTTTCTTTCATCGTCGATTCCGTTTTAAACACCTCGAGAAAAGTGATCGTCGTGGTAATCTTAGCTAACACCTTTCCTTTTCGTTTCCCTCTCCCTACCTCTATATTACTTCTTCTCTTCGATTTCTTTTCTCTTTTGCCCTTTGATTTCTTCCGTTTCCGTCGTGGTTTGAAGTTTTGAAAGATTAATCTATCTCTGAGAGTTTTGAGATATCAAATCGTAGTTTTTTGGAGGTGACTCGTTTGGTTGGGAGTTCCTATAAATCTAAAACAGGTATTTTTCTTCTCATTTCGTGCTTGATTTTTGCTTTTTTTTTGCATATTTTATTTCATTGTGTGTCGTCTCTTGAGTTTCTGATCAGATCTGTTGACTGTATGATCATCAGATCCAACGGCGATTAGGCCATGCTACCTATGCGCTGGGAATGTCTGTAACATTATCTACCAGTGGTTTTTTGTTAGTTATATTGATTGGATCGTTTATTTTTCACACCATACAATGTTTGATTGATTGGGTTTTATGATTGTCATGAAATGTTAGATAAAACCAGTTAGTCAAAGTGAACGTTAGGAGATTAGTCGATTAGTGGTTGGTGTGAATGGACAATTATGTATTTGATCATCTGTATGGAATTCTGATCTCTTTGTGTTGCATTCTGTATACTTTCATCTTAAGGGCTATCTTTTGCGTTTTTAGTTGCTGAATTTAAAGTGGACTGTTCTGTATGTCTTGCTATGCCAGATCTTTCTTGCACTTTTTGTGATCGATGGATGTTAGTTCTCATTGCCATGCCAGCGACAATTTTGTGGTTGATGAACTTGGAAATGGCATTGGAAAGTTGGTTAGACTGCAAGATCTTACAGAAGAGTGTGATTCTGATGGAGATGATAACAGCGATGGAGATGAAGGAATCAAGGAGCTCGAACCTTCTGGCACAAAACCGGTGAAAAAGTGCTTGGACAAGTCTGCTACATTCCCATGTAGTGGTAAAACATCTGGCCAAGAAGATGACGAACCTGATTCGTCATTGCAGATACCATTGGCAGAGCAACCCATCGCACGAACAGTGTCCATGCCTGTAAAATCTCTACTCGTACCCAATATTTACATTTTATTTCTTACGGTTTTGAATTCAAGTTTAGGATATAAAAAACTTCTTCCTCCAAACAATTGTGCAGAGAAGTGTATTAATTAGGATTCCATGTGCCTTTTATGCTAATGGGGTTCTTTATACTTTTTATTCTTTGCAGATTGTGTCTGCCATGAAAGGTAGCAGAGAGAAACAAGGACTAAGTCCTAGGAAATTGAATGTAACTTGGGCCCCTGATGTTTATGATCCCATTCCTAATTCACAATCTCACGTAGTAAGAAGCAAACCGAAGAAATCTAGGAAAGGCAGAGACAAAGATAACAATTACAAGAAAAACGGCAAGAAAGGCCAGAAAGGCAACTCTTCACGAGGTGGGGGTGGTAAAGACAAGAAGCAACATCGCAAACTTGGTGGGAGGTCTGATAAATGTTACCAGACATTCCATAATTCAGATATAGTTCTTGACTCTGTAGACAGTGGTGATTTTGATGTTGGTAGCCCGGACCATTGTGGGAGTAGCTTCCTGAAGAAATCACCTACTCAGTTTCATTACTCTGTTGCTGAGGCGCTTTGAGCTTGCAGCTTGATTCTGCTTCTTGTCCTCTGTTCAGTGGCTGTGTAAATAAATAAATACGTTGGAGGTTCTGTTGATCAGTGGCTGTCATGGTCATGGAGACTTTGAGCGATATGCTCACTACTTGCATCTTTGGGTTGACACCCAGTTAAGCTATGAATTTTAGTTGGATATGTGTTTTACATACTGCCTATTGAGTTACCAGTGTCCCTGTAAATAGGAAATGAAATGGAATGTTTGGTTTGCTTCACTTGGTATGTTAAACGTAGATACTTCAATTCCTGCACACTTATATTCTCTTCAGAGTATTCTATGGATTTGAATGATCTTTGTCATTGGGTTTATAAGCAAAGGGGTGTTGACAGGCTACCAAAGGTGTTCGGTTTGGGCAAATCTTTGATAAGAGTCAGCCCGTGCCAATGCCTTGATCTGGGCATTCAGCGATCTTAGAGGAATTGGCTTCGTTATTGTTGGTTTGTGTGTTACTCTTACGTTGTGGAAAGATTGATGCCTTACTCTGCATTTGTTATAGATCCATCATCTGTTGAACAACTGGCAGCAGGAAGCTATTCAACAATTCCTATAGCAGATTGGCAATATGAAAAAAGAATTGCATCACTCAGGTGCATTGGTATTTTAATAGATAAGCACATACTATAGGTTCACTGATGCACAAGAGTTTGCCAAGTAAATGCATGGTTGGTTGCTTATTGCCTCACCTGACATAAAATCAGACCTCTATGAGGCCTGTAGTTCCTTCACAGTGATGTATGTATAAAAGAAGGATTCAGGAATTAATACCTTAAAAATATTTTCTCGAATAAATAAGATAGATCTTTAAGAAGGAATGAATAAGATACATTTTAAAGGAAAAAGACGCTTATAAAATCTCTCTAACAATGTAACTTCCAATCCAATTAAATCAGCCACACCATCCAACAGTCTTGTTAGTCCTAAATCCAGTTTCAGATTGCTCTGTTTCAGGCTGAGGTGGTGGTACCGGTGGAGGCCTGAACTCCCTTGGCTTGGCGGGGTCGACGAAGATGACCCAACCATCCAAGAACTTAGCATTCATTCCTTCACGAGCTCTCTCAGCTTCTTCTATGTTTGTATAGGTCACAAATGCAAACCCCTTTGATCTTCCCGAGACCCTGTCTGTGATCACTTTAGCTAACGACGAGATGGTAATGTCAGACTAAAGGAATAATCAAATACAAGATCCAAGGGGCAGAAACAGAGAGTTGCCCGTTACCTTCAACGAGCTGCCCAAAAGAAGAAAATGCCTCTTTGAGCTTCTCGTCTGTCGTCAGCCTCGAAAGACCTGCGAGTTTCAGATCATAAATTCCAACAAATCATTAGTTATATAGTGATAAGTATCGGAAGTTTTGAGGTCTGGAGCTCATAATAAGAAATTTGACCCTTGCAGTTGCAGACAGTAAAAGGAAGAAAACATCATACCACTAACAAAGAGCCTAGGAGAAGTGAGCGTCGAATATAAGTGAGTCAATGAGAATTGTGAGGACAGAGTCGACGTAGCGTGCCGAAACCTAGAAGCGAAAGCCATGGATGCGATGCGATGCGAGCTTGAAGGAGGTTGAGATTTAGGAGCTTAGCTTTCGGAGGGACAGCTAGTTATCATAAACCCTCGTAAAACCCTCTTTTACGAATAGAATATTCCAGAAATGAGTTTCTTTTCTTTCCTGTTACTGCCTCACGTTTATATATTCATACGTTTTTATTTCAATTCCGTAGCAATTTCCTCCGTAATTTTTTATTTTAATTTTTTAAGTTATAATTAAGATTTAAACTCGAATTCATCAATTTAACTTTGTTCGAATTATTTTTAATTAAGATAATATTATTTTATCATTATAAATTACGAAAATTTTATTTAATTTTTACGTTTTTTTTGAATCTAATCCAATCTAATCAGAATTTATACTCAACATATATATGTTGATCTATTATAAAATCATAAAGCCAATTAAGAAAACTACATAAGTAAAGATACAACCGATAGAAAAGTGAGTTAATTCAATCAATCTTACTTGTACAATAGGAAATGCTAGTTTATCTCCCCATGGAATCAAATTAGCCAAAGGGTACCTTAATAAACCCATGTTGAAGTTTTAAGAGTAAAATTACGTATTATTAAACTTTCCCAAACCCTGTATTTTAATAAAACTTACACCGAGTGTTGTTATTGTTTATCTAATATATAAACATTTCTTACAACCTTAATTTTAGGTAACAATTCCATATCTAATAACCATTGTTATAATTTACATAATTTTAGTAATTGTTTAGTATGAGAATTTCCAGGAGAGCAACGAGTTTCTAGTTCTCTTTTCAAGTAACAATTCCATATGAAACAACCATTTATTGGACTGGGCATGAAAGATTCATCTCTATGATGACTGATGATTCCCAGAACCAGAAGAAACACATCCAACAGATTTCTGCATACAGAAACTCTACCATGATAAAAGGTAGTAATAAATAATAACAAAAACCAAGAGCTTATATACAGTATCACTCAACCCGTCTCAAAATTTATGTTATAGCAAATGCTAAGATAGTTTGCAAGAAAGAAAAACTTTCCAATTCTTTTCACGAACTTTTATCATATGAATCTGTCAATTATGTCTCCAATCAGAGTTCAGCAGCAACCAACAATTTTGCAGGAAAAAAGTAATTGTTGATCTAAGCAAGGTATGGAACCAGCTTCTTACTTTGACGCGTTGCTTGTTGGCACTTCCTTCTCTAGCATTGATGTGTCCTTAAATATCGTCAGTTGGAAATCCCTTGTGTACCGCAAGAACTGATCGAAAAGGAAATCATGCATCAGTTTTTCATTTCATCAACAACTTCCAACTATTGCTTATATGATGTGTAGTACTTGCTACAAAAAGCCATTTTCTTTCATAATAAAAAGAAAAAATGAGAGATAATAGCTCCCTCCAAGAATGAAAAGAACAAAAGACAAGATAAAGAACTGAATAAAGCATCATCTCATTTTACTTGAACGTCATCTTTTCTTTTTCTTATTTATTTTTATTGATAAGGAAAGAAAGGAAAGAAACAAAAAATAGGAACAAAAGCAAAAAGAATGATCTTTCTTTAGTGCTCTATCTGCTTTACTAAGAAATTGATGACCTGTGTAGCTTAAATTTCCTCTAGTTCCTGATTGGAACTCATACTGACTACAACAGTTTGAACTTGTTTTCTACAATTCAGAAATATAAAAGCAGGATTCAAGATATTTGCAGATTATTCTAAAACACTGAAATGCAATAAAATTTTACAATAGTACTATTTTAAGATTTTGTTTGTAATTGATGATTTCATCATGTCATAATCGGATAAAGAGATGTTGCTTGGACCATGCAGACTCTCAAACAACTGTAACTTACTTGTGCCTCACTCGTCTTCCAGAAGCCAAATTTATTTGTCCAGATTGATTCAGCTTCCTTAGCTGCAGGTAGCACCAGGTTTTCCACATTCAAGAAGCATAACAACCTCTCAATGGATGAGAACAGAGCCTGGAAGTAGCCCTGGATATAGAAAATCCAAAAGGCAATCTAGTAAGGTTATCCATCAGCAAGCACAAAACATCGGCATCTCATTTTAGGAAAAATAAGAAAGAGACATTGATCGATCATTAGCTTCTTACCTTTCCTTGATGTTCTTTACACGTGGCGATCAAAGGAAGCTCGGCAACTTCCCTACCAAAAACCCTAAGAAGTCCGGCTGACACAACAGCACCCCTGTGTATTTAAAAGAATGATTTGAGATAAATAGAGACATTGTTTAATGAAACATTTTCCAATCAGAACATGAGGAATATTCAGGAGAAGCAGCATACTTTACAGTCAAAAGTACACAATACATATTCCCAAACTCTTGGCCAGATATATTTCTCCTGCAACAAGTTAGGAGGAAATAAGAGTTAATGTTTTGTTTATGATGAAGGAAGTGCAAAATCTGAAAAAAAAAAAAAAACCCAACAAGGAAACACATTGGGCCTAATGAAATTAGTATGTCAAGTTAACCAATCACTTGAGATTGTTTCTTTCCAATTATCCGGAGTTTATTAAGAATAAATAAAAGAAAAATTATAGATGAATCTGAGATCTAGCTTCCACTTATTTCACATTACAAGATGAGCATAAGGAGGATGCTTTCATGAGGGAGATAAAAACACATTAATATAACTCCTTTTCTAAGAAATTTATGACCCAAATTTCAAAAAAAAAAGAAAAGAAAGAAATTTATGACCCACAAATGAGTAGACTCTTCTCCTTCCATTACAGAGAAACAGATACGGCTACTACAGATAGAGGAGGTAACGCCAATACCAAAAGAGTTGAGGCAGAAAATTTTTCAAAAAATTAAGCAAAGAAAAAGAGGAATTACCCGTAGACCATAACAGGAATCAGATCATGACCAGATTTTGCAACAATAGGACCAAAACATTCCTGTCAAAGAACGGAGGAAGCAGCTTAAGAAATAGATCCACAAACAAAACTCTCCTCAGCAACTTAGAAAGCATGTCTTAATACACAAATGGTGCCCATCCCAAAAGCTGGAGAGAAGAAGATTGTCTTGAAAAGCATACATTGTTGTCAGTTGAGCCAAGTTCATGGAAGCAGGGGAGAGAGAGGTTGTACTTCACAACCTGAAGGAGCAAGCAAAAAGTCCAAGACTATTAACTACTTACTCGGAAAATTGCAGTAGCTGCTGATAGTAAATCTCTCCGAATGTGACTTTTACCCATCAAAACTCTCCATTGAACATCACCAGCAGCTTCATCAAGTAATAACCCTCTCTCGGCATGTTTTCTATTTATGATATCTAACAGTTCCGACGGAATCATCTGTACTCCGCTGTTAACAGAATCCTTTAAAACTGCATGGATTTGATCACAGTAATCACAGCAGAACCAATCATCCTTAGGAACCTCCTGGAGTGACCATGCAAGAAGCATCAGTGACTACAACTGCAAGACCAACTACACTAAGGTAACTAAGTTAGTATTAAACCTACTTTTAAATCACAGAGTCCACTGTCTCTCAAACAGCCTATGTGAAACTCCTTTTCACACTGAAAGAAGAAAAAACAAAACCCAAATAAGTTAGATAATAAAGAACTGAAAAAACTTCTGCAAGTTTTCATGATGAAGAAAGGCATACTTGGTCACAGTATATAACTGTTCGGTCACCAAAAGTTTGTGCCTGAAAATCATGGCCCCTAGTGAACAATAAAAAAAAAGTAAATGTAAAATATTGGCTAACACAAAAAATTAAAAAGTAGACAAACAAAAACACAAAAACTGATGATCAACAAAAACAAGAGAGTAATTAAAAATACTGGAACAAAAGAAAATTCCTAAAGGAAATTGAACAATGACACCCTCTAACACTCAATTGTCTAAACCCTCAATTTTGTTATTTTACTTTCTACATCATCCCATCCCATGACAGCATCAATCAGCTTACTTATTTCCCAAAATCACCCTTAGCACAACCATATGACAAACCAATATGATGATATCCAGAGTTTCTTATAGCTATATCAATCTAACCAGTTAGTCTCACTATTCAGAAAGATTACAATTCAGGAAGAACACTCAAGGGGTTAACCAACCTGCAAATAGCACAGCCACCAATTCCAGATTCTAGACTTTTAACAACTCGAGTCGATTGAATAATGATAGATTTTGCTCCATGGCCAAATTTATTACAGTTTGGACAACACCAAGAAGCCTTGGCAACTGACTGCAAATCCAAGCATGCTGCAGCACAAAAATATCCAACCAAGTCAAAAATAATGTGAGAGGACTAAATGACATAAGACATCGTTCCTTTGCAATGAGAGTTATTCGGAGAGAAGCAGTGAGAAGAGTTAAATACAAATACAACATGCCAACACACCTATTGAACAGGAACATTAAAATCATATATTATTTGAGAAGACTAAGAACGCCAAAGGGAAATAAACTGAAAAAAGCATTCTATTAGATAACACATAACTAAAGATATAACATAAACTGCAAACAAGATATACATGGATGAAATGCCTGAGGACAAGTTTCACAACATATTAGGTTCCCCCGATCTCCACATTTTGTGCACATATCATCGCTCACATTAGCTGTAAGGCTTTTTCCATTTGTCAGCGAAATAGCTATGTCATGGAGGGTCAGTCCATTAGAACTGTAAATGTGACGGTAACTGCAAAAGTTACAAATATTTGAGTAGAGATAAATCAATCTAATTTACATCATCAAGATGTCAGAACTACTTTTACGAGGCTACTCATGGTTGACGCCTAGCAGCCATTCCAGCGTGTGCCTCAAAACGAGAAGGACTGATCTATTCATGCAAAGAAAGATAATTGAATAGTATGAGGTATCAAAGGATTGAACTTAAATCATCACATGCAAACTTCACAAACCACTATGACTGTTCATCTTCATCACCTTACCTCTGTTTCACAGCAATTACAGAATATGCCATTTCCATGCTTGTAGCCGCCTAATATTCTTTGAAAAAAAATGCATCACTAAATTAGGTCAAGAGGATGACCACAAGAATACATATATCATGGTTACAAAACACACAACTTACATGTCCTTTTACATAATAAGCTAATTCAGCACCATCTGCAAGACCATCAGGCATAAAAAGTAGCCGGTGAAGATCATTATCTCTGCCAACATATGGAAAGAACCTCCAGCTTAAATAATTCAAGGTAGAACTTAACAAGACAAACAGATTTTGATTAGTATAACAGTAATAACCTTCTCTTTGCACCACCCTCTGGTTTTTTTTTTCGTTTAGCCACCAACCCAGATTCATAGGAGCTTGGTCTGTGAGTGCAATGAACCCATCAGCGAACAAGACAGTGTTGTGAACTTAAGTCAGATACCTTTACATAGGAAAAGCTGACAAGCAAAAAAACAAAGAAAATGCTAAAATACAAACAAGAAAAAGAAAAAGAACTTGTTTTCACTATTATTTCCCATTCTATAGAGAGAGACATAGAGAGGGAGGGACAGACCGCTTCAATGCTCGTCTCTGCTCTTCTGAAATACTCATAAAAGTGCTCTGACAAACTTGCTGTGTAGAAAAAAACTTGAAGTTGGCCAACCACTTCCTCCTAAGGTTTGGTTGGGATTAGAAATTAAGTTATAAACTTAATGCTGCAATCTACGGATTCTCCAAGAGAAGAAATTGCAATCAAAGACTAGCACCATCTAGAAGAAACAAGCAACCTGCCCCAAATAAAAGTTTTAAAGGCTTTTGTAAGAACATCAAGCAGTTTTTCAATAAATTAACCACTTGGCGCTTTATATTTCTTCTCCTGCCACTCAATTGAATCCTAATGATGTTTACATACCACATCAGACTTAAAACAAAAGGACTGCGAGAGCAGGGAAGTACCGATAGCCCCAGATCACCAAAGAGAAATAGCATCTATGATAAAATCTATCTAGAAAGGCAAACAATATCAGAATGTGTGGGCTATTAAAGATTCGACTCAAATTAACTGAAAAATCAATTGAAAGGGAAACAGGAAATGATAAAATATATCTTGACATACGATATCAGCATGAGTATATTTTGAGAGATTAAGAAAGAGGACCAGAAAGGATAGATGGGAGAATAACCAACAAAAGTCAGAACCGCAAGAAGTTAGTGGGAAATCTCAATAGTCAGGAAAATATAAAAGAGGAACAAGTAAAGTTGTGTCTAGGTAAGAAAGTGAAATCGAAAGATCTGAGGGAGAGATTATGCAATCAAATGCATTCCCTCGAACATGTTTGTCATAGAAAGTGCCCGGCTCTATAACGCAGAAAAACTTTTGGAACTATCTAACGTGTCTTAACATTGAAGAGAACAGGATACAGTTGCCTTTTACGCCTTAGCCACTTGTAATTACAGTAAAGCAGCATTTATTCACATTACAGGAAATTGTATCACTTTGCATTAAACCAGGAATAACCGGAATGGTTTTCCTAAAAGTTGAATCAAGCAGAGGGAAAATGTTCTAGGCTAGAACTTCATAAACCTTTTTAGTATTAATTAATCCAAGCATTAAGTAATACAGCCAAATGATTCCAGGCAGCTTATAGAAAAGGAAACAGGAGGGGAAAGGTAAAACTATAAATTAGCATATAAGGTTAGATACGAAAGTAGACGATAGGAAGTTTCACCTTAAGAAAAAGTAAGGCAAAGGTAGCTTGCAGTAATGTCTTGTATCTAGACCAACCTTTTGATTGGTTGGCTGAAGACTAGCTGCATATGCAATTAAGATTAATCAAAAAAGAGCGTGAAGAATTCATATACATATAGGCCATTCTTTTTGATATTACTGTTTGTTGAGTGGGTTGATTTTTGACAAAATTAATACAAACATTACCAACTCCGACAATTTTAAAAAATGGCTCAATAAGCAAGTACAATATGCAATATATCAAACATTATCACCTTTACAAACCTGGAAGAATTCCTCATTAATGGATGAAACAGCCATGTCCTTCACAACTTCATCCAGCATACTAGGCGGAGCAGTCTTTACTTCCTTGAATAATACTGTAAATTCGCCTCCCATTCTCTAGGTACATACGATTATTTGGATGTCTAGTCTTAAAACCAGCATGCTGCTCAAATTCATACGCAGTGAGAACCTATCAGTTACAATTCAGTCGCACAATTATTATAAATGGTTAATCAATTTGTGCAAGTGCAATCACAGAGTAGAAAACGCGCCAGCTTACTCTGGAGAAATTGCAAATTGAACAGCCGCACAAGTACCCTCTACCATCTATAATTCCATCTAGCTCCCGCTGGCACATCATTACAACAACATTAGGATTTTGGACGATTAGTAAAATGTACGCAATCAAAGCAACTGAAAATCCATGCTTACTTACCGCTGGAGAAAGGGATACATACTTCAGCCTTGCCCCATCAAGGATGCCAGTTGACAGCAACTTCTGAGTGAAATAGAACATGAAACCGTAAGCTCCCAAGCAGTGGGAGACTGGGAGGAGACCGGGGCAGCTCCTACCCATCCCTGCTTCGCACTTTCCAGTGACTACGTACCTGTACCTGTCTTTCGGACCAGGGAAAGTTGCTTCCTG
>JAOSBL010000004.1:27360937-27373417 GCA_027568915.1 Erythroxylum roraimae
TTCTTAATAAAACTTTGTTTTTTTTATTTAGTTTTGATATGAAAATTTTTGTGAAATTTATATTTTATTTGGGCCCCACATATCTCCGTCCTTGGCTCCGTCACTGAACCCAAGCCGACAGGCTTGCCCCATACACCCGGATCCTACGAGCCTTTCCCTATCAGCGACATTACAAAAAGATTGATCTAACAATAAAATAGATCATAAAGAAGAAGGACTAGTGTTCCAGCTGTGGTAGTTTGCATGGAATAAGGCTACCCTTGTTAATGAATGAGCCGCCTTATTAGCAATCCTACGCGTCCATTGAAAGGACAAGTGAAGGAATTGTCGCTTAAGCGTTTGACAATCAAACGCCAACATTCCGATCTCTGAATAATATAACGAAGAAGTTTGAATAGCTTGAATCGCCAGCAAGCAATCCTATTCCAGAATGACATTGTCAATTTGTTTATCCTTTAACCACGACAGTGCTTCCCGTATCGACATTAATTCAGCTATGACTGGATCAAACAAAGATGGGTAATGCCCTGAAAGAGCAGCTATAAACCTGCCCCTTGCATCCCGAAGTACAGCAGCGAAACCCGTAGCATTCTGTTCCTTAAAAATAGACGCATCCACACTACATTTTATAAAATCTTCCGGTGGTGGACTCCAACCTAAAATGCTAGAGCAGGAAGCACTCTCTGGTTCTCTAATCCTCTCATAACACCTTTGAGCAACCAGCCAGTCCTTCACAAAATTATCAGCAAAGAGAACAATCATACTGGAAGGAACTATCTTACTTTGCCATACTCGGAGGTTGCGGTGATACCAAATGCTCCATACTATTGATAAAACACGTGTTAATAGAGTTTCAGGCATGTTATCTAAAATGTGGCCAAACGTAGCGTCGATCCCCATAGTCTGAATATTAACATTCGCTATCGACCAACATTCTTTTGCTGTAGGACACTAAAAAAGCACGTGGGTCATGTCTTCATCGTTCCCGCAGACGTCACACTCAGGGGGAAGCTTGACGCCCTTCCTCCTTAAACGAACTTTACATGGAACAAACTCCCGGCAACTTCGCCATGTGAATCTTTTATTTTTGGAAGGATAGGCAAATTCCACAGCCGATTCCACGATTTTTCCACAGTGAAATCAGCATTGTCGTTGCACAATCTAAGAGCCAGATTATAGCCTGACTTAACCGAATACAAACCATCCCTATTATAATGCCAAATCAAATGATCAGGGGGTTTTGCAATCGCAATGGGGATCTAGAAACCCGTCCGACATCATAAGGAGTAAGCAAACCTTCAAGCAGCTAATCATCCCACCCCGTACCTGACTCATTAAACAGCTCCCGCACTTTCATGTTACCCAAATCTTAGATTGGAAGGGAAGAGATAAAAAAATTACCATCCTCGTTTATCCACGGATCCTTGAAGACATTAATCAATGCCCCATCACCCACCCTCCACCGAACCCCATGACGCAGTATATCTTGTGCGGCAACAATGCTTCTCCAAATGAAACTCGCATTGGCCCTATCCTTCACTTTCAGAAAACTACCGTTAGGAAAGTATCTCGCTTTAAAAACTCTACTCGGAAGTGAATCTGGATAGGCGATAAATCTCCAGGCTTGTTTGCATAGCATGGCAAGATTGAAACAGTGGAGGTCCCGAAAACCCATACCCCCATATTTTTTTGGCACGCAGAGACGTTCCCAGCTTGCCCAATGTATAGTTCTCCTGTTAGTCGTGCCCGATCCCCACCAAAAGGAAGTCATCAATTTTTGTAGCTCTTCACAAGTTCCTCGGGGGAGAAGAAAAACGCTCATGCAGTAAACAGGCAACGCTTGGGTAACAGTCTTAATGACCACTTCTTTTCTTGGTCTGGATAACAATTTGTTCTTCCAGCTCATGATGTGCTTACTAAGACGATCTTTGATAAAAGAAAAAACCTGTTTTTTTTTTTTCTGTCTCCCAATTAAAGATGGGAGACCTAAATACGTTCTATGATCAAGAGGGGTCTTTACGCCCAGGATAGACTCAACCTCATTCCTGTCATTTTGTGTAGTGTTAGAGCTGAACATGATACCTGACTTTTGATAGTTGATCGCCTGTCCCTACGCTACTTCATATAGAGCAAGAATCCTTTTTATATTCTGTCCTTCTCGCACATTTGCCTTAAAAAACAGAAAACTATCGTCTGCGAAAAAGAGATGCGAGACGCTAGGACTTCCTGGACAGATTCTAGCTCCATGAATATCCCCCCGCGCCTCACTTCTTCGGAGCAAAGCTGATAAACCTTCTGCGCATAGGATGAAAAGATACGGGGATAGTGGGTCTCCCTGCCTCAGCTCACGCTTAGGAATAATAGGACCAATTTCAGAACCATTGAAAGCTACTGAATACCGGACAGTGGTAACACACACCATAATAATTTCCACCCATTTTCGATCAAAACCCAGCTTTAGCAATATGAAACGTAAATAATCCCAATCAACTCTATCATATGCTTTGCTTATGTCTATTTTAAATGCTGCTTCACCAACTTTGCCTTTGCCTTTGTTTCTCATGTAGTGTATAATCTCAAAGGCCATCATAATGTTATCAGTGATGAGTCACCCTGAGACGAACGCCGACTGCATGGGGTAAATTATTCTAGGGAGGATGGTTTTAAGTCGGTTTGCAATTACCTTGGCTATAAGTTTGTATAGGACATTGCATAAAGCGATTGGACGAAAATCCTTCATGCAACTTGGATTGTCTTTTTTGGGGATCAAAACAATCGTTGCGTCATTAAGAGTGTCGAGAATTCCTTCTTGTCCATCCAATTGCGACAATTATTAAACACATCCGTCCCCAAGATATGCCAACATTTTTGAAAGAATGCCGAATTCATCCCATCCGGCCCAGGCGCCTTATTCACTGCTTTGCGACTTAAGAGTCTTTTTTTGACCAAAACTTGTAACATAGAAGTCCATGTTCGAACCCATCCTTTTATACATTGAATTTTCATGGAATTTTATCTTTTTATGTTAAAATCCAATAACATTAAATATTACGAGATAAATTTAGAGGGAAATAGTCTAATAAGTTATAAATTTCGTGGTTTGATTTGTTTGTTAATTAGGTGAACTCACCGAATCGAGTTCATTCATGCTGTGAACTGTCCAAATTCAATTGAGCTCGAGTTCGAACCTTGTACCTAAGACTAGAACCAGAACTAGGCTCGACGCCAGCTCAATATTATCCCGGGCGATAAGTTGAGGATTTTAATTACGAATTGGTTTAACAAAGGAAATATTATTCTTTATTTTCAATTTGAAGAAATTTCTTTGGAGTTATAATTGTTAATCCACCCTAACTTTGCAAAAGGAAGGTAAATCATCAATATAATTTTTTGAATATTTTTATTAATAAAGCTATTTTTTAATTAAGTTATTTAATTTTTAAAAATTGAGATAATTGAGAATTTAGAATTTGAATAGAAAATTTCAAAAAAAAGACTTTTGTAATTTACTGTCTCAAAATAAAATCATATACGAACATTCAAATTCCTATATTAGTCTTTTTTCAATGTCATTCTTAATAAATTAAAAAAAGCACACAAACTATTTCGTAGGATTAAAATATCGTTAATAAAAGTTAATCTGACAATTACCAGTGCTCCAAAACAAGTATTTATAATAGGCTTGAAACAAGTCCGGCCCTAGTATGGGCAAGGACAAAAAGGACACCTATTTATGGTTCCCTCTTATGAAAAATAATAAAAGATTTAATGATGTGTGCAGGAGAAAGGATTACCATGGAGATGGCGTACGTGATGGGGATAAGCTTGTCATTCCAATTGGACCTATATCTAGAGCTAGGATCGAGAGACTCAAGGAGGCTCTCTATGCGCATGTGGACCAATTTGTGAAGGGGATGGAGTGCACCAAGCCTATTGGAGGAGAACTATCTGAATCACAGCCTAAATTGATTCATTTATCTCAAATCTTTGGATTGGACTCACTTGGGACTTGAAGATCATTATATTGGGGTACGCATCATCACTTAAGCCCAAGAAGAAAGGTGCGCCTATGATCAGACTTGAGAGCCCGTTAGAGTAGGCCTAGGCGTGTTTTTTATTATTCTATTTCGGACTTGTTTTAAGTTATATTTATTTTGGGCTTCCATGTATTATTTAGCCCAAGTCTTTTATTATTTGACCTAGGTATAAATATCTCCTTTAAGGTTAGAGAAAGACAACTTTTGATCAGATTATTTTCTTGTGTGCCGCCGGCCATATTGAGAGGAGAAACCTCCTCTTGTTCTTTTCATCTTATGAATTAAACATCACTTATCAACTGAATCAGATTGTGGCGTGATTTTGATCCTAAACAATTTTCTTGGTTTGTTCGAAACAAGTTCTTCGTGAAGTCTAGTAGGTAAATTTAAAATCCTGCATATCATATTTAATTTTAGTTAATTCGAATCTACCCTCTTCTTTATTTTCTTGAATCCGAACTTTTTAATTCTTCAATTCATGTATGCATGTTATTTAAGGTAGTCTCTTTAATAATAAAACTATACTTTTCAAAATTTACATATTTATATATTATCAATTTATTAAGATCTTGGTCGGGTCTATAAAACGTTAATAACTTAGAAATGTTTTCTCAAAAATTAAATCTTTTGAGCATTTTTTTTAATAAGAAACTGCGACTTGCGAGTGTTTCTCAATAATTCATGTCCCACCATTCCTTTTGACGCTTCTACGTGCTCGAGAACATGCGTGCCTGTGTACTGGCAATAAAGGAACCTCTTTAACTTTCAAAATTGTTGCATATTTTAGGCCTTTCTTTGTTACTTTACTCGACAAAATTATTCGCTTTATTATAAAAAAAGGGGTTCCTGCCTTTTTATAATGGTGCTAAAAGTGGAGGGGAAGGAGATAAAATTTGACAAGTACCGATCTTTACAGGCATATACATGTACAAAAAATTCAATAATATTAAGTATAAACAAACCAACGAATTTCAAATGAGATAAAAAATTAATAATATTATTTGATAAAGTATATCAACGAAATTTATACTTAATGTTATTGTAGTTATCGTCGTCGTCGTACTTTAAATAGGTAAGTCTTGAATTCACTAAATTTTGAGTTAGAGTGATTACGAGAAATCAACCTTTATATATGACCAAACGAATCGAACTTTTTTTTAAATGACGCTGTATTAGTTTATTTTTTATAATCAAATCATTTTATCTCTAAAATAAAAAAATTAAAATTAAAATGTGAAATTAAAACAATATAGCAAACTCAAAAATTGACCAAACTTTAACGTTTATCTGATTTTTTTTGGGTCAAAAAACGTTTACCTGATTAGACTCAGTATTTTTCGAAATAGTTTCATTATTAATTAAGAATAAAGTTGCATACTATTAGATTTCTTTAAACCTCGCGTTTCAACAAAATTTTTATTAAGTGTATTGTTGTTATCGGTATATTTTTTTACTTTTAAACATTGTTAATAATTTTGTTTTTTATTTTATGGCATTTTCTCTTGTCATTAACTTTTATTATAAGTTTTAGCGGTGAATTTCAAAATGACATCGAGTAAGTGCTATTTATTGAAAATGGCATCATTTCGAAAATTGCAGTTAAGAATTATAATAGAATTCGGTGGCCTCAGATCTGCTGTTTTCATTCTGCTGTGTCCCACGTGCCTGAATAAATCCCGACCATCTAAATTGTTAGATGGTCAGGATTTATATAGGCACATGGGACACAACAGAATGGAACAGCAAATCTGCTTTTGAATTCAGTTACAACTTATTGGGAGACTTGTTGTTATAAATTAAAAATATAAAAAATTAAAAAGTAGCAATACATTAATAATATTTTTTTTGAATGGAAAATACATTAATAATATGAGGTATAGAAATCTATTAGAAAGGAAGCATTGTGCTGACGCGAAGATAGAATCTTGATGGGCCCAAACATGAATGTCTTGACGCTTCCATTTAAACTAAACTAAATGATTTTTCAACTGAAAAATCCAAATTTGCCACTATTAATTCAAACTCTGTAAAGTATAATGCCGACGATCAACAAATATATGTAATTGTACAGCTGCTGACTGCCGAGCCGAGTCAAGCCAACAACTAGCTTGCTGGCTCTTGATGAGCACCCCAGAAAAATACTCTTAATCATTATTTATTTTTATTTACAAAATAAATTAAATAATAAATTTATACCACCAATAATTATTAAATAATATTGACCTTTTTCTACTTAAATAAAAATAAAAATCTACAAATTTGCTATAAAAAATTATAAACTAAAATATTTATTTATTTATTTTGACTAATTTATTTATATTTGTGAGTAAATCTTAATTAACAACATATTTATTTTTTTACATATTTTTAACAAGCTTCAATTGCTTTTAGAAAAGTATCACAAACCAATCTTAACTATTGGTAAATTGTAATGAAATCACATATTTTTTCTTAAAAATTGCAATTAACAGCAAATCCCTCGAAATAATTTTATCACAAAGAGATGGATTAGAATAAGGTTTTTCTCAAGTTGTATTATTTGGATAAAAATATTACAAAACTAATTATATTAATTCAAGAAATGACATAACTTTTTAAAATATATTTTGTGTTATAAAAATACAAGATACCAAAATTTAATTAATAATTAATTATTTTGAGTAAATAAAAAAAAGAAATATACGTAAACAAGCGTTTCTATTAAAAAAAGTCAAATTTTCGTCAAATTTTTAATTATAGTCTAAACTTTAAAAGGAAACAATGAAATATCTAAACTTTCAATTTTTTCAATTCTAATCCGAACTTCAAAAAGTAGCAATAAAAAGTTCAAACTTTCACTTTTTCAATTCTAACATGATGATAGTATTTCCGTTAAGTTTAAAAATGACCTAAATCAGATTACGCAGCTCTAAAAACCTTATTAACGCAGCACGCTGTAACGTGCTCATAGTTTAAGGCGTCAGAAGAACAAACAAAAACAAATGACTGATAGTATCAGAGAATAATAGATAACATCGAGTTAGAATTAAAAAAATTAAATATTTTATTATTACTTTTTAAAGTTCGGGCTATAATTGAAAGATTGACAAAAGTTTGTTTGTTTTTTTTTGACAATAAACCCAATAAAATATGATAAATATAAATATGCATTTATCTTTTCTTTTTCCTTGAAGCCGAGTCTTGTAAGGTGAAAGAGCAGCCGATCACTGTCGTCTGTGATGACCTATCCGTACCGACGTGGGGTGTTATGATTGGACCACCACTCCATCACGCGCAAACGTCTCAATACGACACAACCGCGATAAAATTCCCCCCAAAGCACTTTCACCTAATAAAGAAAACATTGAAACACATCATCATCGTCACAGACGCACAGCCCTCTTTATCGGAGCACACCTTTCCCTCTCTCTACATATAGTCTCTCCTCTTCTTTCGTCGATTTCTCTACTCTGTCACTGTCTCTGGTAGTCCTCTGAAATGGTGAGTCTTCAACTCTTCTACCGAACGGCGGCGTTAGTCCATTTCTTTTGTCTATGATCCATTACCTATTCGGTGTCCTTTTTTTTTTTATTTAGTTGTTTTCTAGACTTGAAATCAGATTGATCTGTGACCGATCTAGTTTTTGAAGTCAAATCTGGTCGAATTAATCTATTTTGTGTGCATTTCTGGTTCTTCAGCTGTGTTTTAGATGATTCTGTGATTGGCAGATCTGGATTGGTGCTCAGGAACTGATATTTCGCTGGATCATGTAGTTCTAGCTGCATCTTTGCTTATTAATAACGATTTGATTGATTTTTCATGTTCTGATTTCTCTAATGGTGATACTTTATCTTTCCTTTTGTGTTGATTGTGATATGAATTTTGATCATTTCAGTAGCATCAACTGTGTGCTTTGTTTTTTTTGGGTTTTGCGCACGTTTTATCTTATCCTGAATCGATCGATCTGGCTTGTCTGTGATTTTCTTTCTGTTTGGGAATTCATAAAGTGTTGCTAATAAAGAGTTAAATTTGAGCTAGATCATTTGAAGACTTTAAAATTGGATAACACAATTGAACTGCTAGAGCTATATTGTTTGTAAATTTTTTGGGTCTATATTGTTAATGATTCTGCGATTATCCATTATTTTCCAAGGATTTGTTCCGAACATGCTGAACTTTCTGATTATTCTCATATTCAATCCAGTTTAATTTGCTTTGGATATTGATTTTTAATGAAATCCATACTTAGTAAAGTTTATGTAATTCTCAGGCCAATGCAGCTTCTGGTATGGCAGTCCACGATGACTGCAAGTTGAGATTTTTGGAGCTTAAGGCTAAAAGAACCTATCGGTTCATAGTTTTCAAAATTGAGGAGAAGCAAAAGCAAGTGGTTGTGGAAAAGGTTGGTGAGCCAACTAATAGCTACGAAGATTTCGCTGCAAGTCTTCCTGCTGATGAGTGCCGATATGCTGTTTTTGATTTTGATTTTGTTACAGAAGAAAATTGTCAAAAGAGCAGAATTTTCTTCATTGCATGGTAAATAAAACTTTCCTTGCTTTGTTCGATTTCCTGCCACATAAGTGTCGGTCTTGTCTTTATTCAATTCTTGTTTTATGAAGGTCACCTGATACATCAAGGGTCAGAAGCAAGATGATTTACGCAAGTTCCAAAGACAGATTCAAGAGAGAGCTTGATGGAATTCAGGTAGAGTTACAGGCAACTGATCCAACTGAGATGGGGCTTGATGTATTTAAAAGCCGTGCCAACTGAATGTGAAATATCTAGGCCATCCAACAGGGACTTCGTTCAGTCTTCTTTAGTGGAGTGAAATGTTTATAACTTGTGGATGGTGAACTGAGATAGTTGTGGTGTCCATTTCCAAGTTTTTTTCCCCTAAAATCTTTTATTCATCTGAAGCATGAATCTGTAGTTTCTGGTATATTTTGTGATCTGTTTCCTATAGAACCTACCTATGCTTTGAGTGTCTTCTTGTAGCTTATGCCTACAAGCTAGCATGTAACTGTTTGCGAAGGGTTAGACGACACATTTTTAGTTCATTTTGAAAGTGGAAGTACTCTACCCTGATTATTTTTCTTTGGATCGTAAATGGCATGTTCTTGTATTTTCCTACTTAACCAATTCATTTAACCGTGCATGCAATGGAGATTCTGGATTTACTGCTTAATGACACATTTTATTGTTGCTGCCTCGTGGATGCTTTCTTTTTGGCCGTAGCTTGATATAATTGCATCTCAATGCACCCGATACGCTTAGATATGGAATTTTGGTTATGTCGTTGCGACGCATGTTCAAAGTCGCGCACTTTGGAAGTAGGTTTGGCATGGGCAGACTTTGAAAGTAGGTTTGGAATGGGCTGTGTTGGACCGGCCGGAGGTGGCCTGACTTTGGTTCGAAGCTCTGTATAGAAATTAGGGTCTCGTTTGAAACACGATCAGGCTTGGCTTGTCTCAGATTGGTTTATAGACAATTTGAGTGTTGTCCGAAACTAGATCAGGTTTAGCTCAAATAGGTTTGGAATGGACGAAGTTGGATCAGGCCG
Source organism: Erythroxylum roraimae (assembly GCA_027568915.1). Lineage (NCBI taxonomy): Eukaryota > Viridiplantae > Streptophyta > Magnoliopsida > Malpighiales > Erythroxylaceae > Erythroxylum > Erythroxylum roraimae. The sequence continues at coordinate 27,370,514 of JAOSBL010000004.1, forward strand.
GAGGTGGCCTGACATTAGTTTGGAGCTCTTTATAGACAGACAGAATGTCGTCCAAAATTTGATCCTAGTTTGTGTTGTCGCTGTTTGAGATAGCACAAGTCTAATTCAACAAGAGAATGAACTTGTTGAGATTGACAAGAGAGACATCTGACCAAAGATGGTTAGGCTTGAGTCTATGCAAGATCTCACGATTGGTCATTCATCTGTTCTAACATGTGCAATTCAAACATTTGAGTGACATTCGCCAAGTAGGATGTATCTGGAATAGATTGATTGCTGATTGGGGTGCCGAAATTAATTTATGTTGTAATTTTAGTCTGTAAAATTTTTTCTTTATGATTAGATATTATAAAATAAGCACTTATAATTAATTAAATAATTTACATATTTTTTGTTTTTTAGATAATAACAAAGAATAATTAATAGAACAAATGTGAATTATTTAAAAAATATGAATATTTTAAAATATTTAATTATAATTTTTAATAAATTAAATCAAATTATTAAAATATAGTAAAAGACACAAGTTCTCTATAATTTAACAAACTTTTGAAAAATTCATTAATTTATAAATTTCTTGAAATAACTATTTTTAATTTTCAACTTTTCAAAAAAAAAAAACTCTTTTGTCTTAATAATTTGGTAAAAAATAATAATTAGATACATGTGTTATGAATATAGCAATTATCATTATGGTTCGATTAAGTTTATATACTTGAATCAAAATAATAAAATTAATGTAATATTAATAATTTATTATAATTTTAAATTATTAATTTAAATTAAATTTAGTTATTCAAGTCAGATTTAAGGACTAATTAACTTATTATATTTATGATATTTAATTAATCTACATCTGTACCGTTATATTTTGTCATCATTTTTAATTTTAAAAGTGTTTTCTAAACAGTAAAAAATTAGAAAGAGTTTTCTAATTTTTAAAATTTTGTTTAAATTATAGTAAAATTTATATCTTATAACCTTGAAAAATATTTATCTTTTACCGCACAAAAAAATCATTAATAAGAAAATTAAGTGTCATCGTATTATATAAAGGTGGTAATGCGTTGGGCTAGCTCGGGCTCACCTAGACTTGATCAGGCCTTGAGTCATCTAAGCTCGATTGGGCTCAGGCAACCCTAAGCTTGCTTCGGCCAATTTGATCCATTTTTTATTTGTTAAATTAAAAAATAGAAAACGCCGTGAATTATAAATAATTGTCTAGTCTTGAACAAGGCTAGGGTAGGTAACTCAAACCTGAGACCAGCTCAATGCCCAATTTTTTTGAAATTAATCAAATCTGAGACTTAGTCAAATTGTATAAATTATATTGACTTTAAATTGGGTCGGCTCAAGTATTATCAAGCTCGGGCCTAATTGCCAAGCTTAATTAGGCTTGAATTTCAATAGTTAAAGTAACATAAGACTACAATTTCGACGAATTGAGGCCTTAGATTAGAATTGAAATCTCCAATATCTTAGTGTTAGCGGGGCGTTTAGTAGACTAGTATTATCATTCAATTCTTGACCTACTTTTAGTAATAAGTTATTCCGTTGTTTGATTGAAGAAAGAATACGCAATATATGATCAAAGTATTTACTTATAACCCAGTGGGTTGATGTAGGTGGTACATGTCTTCGTCGCTTAACCAAGTGGTTGGGGGTTCGATCCCCACCCTTGGGAATGCAGCAAGCTCCTAGGTCAGCTGTAGCCCTCCCGTGTTGGAGATGTTCCCGCAGCGAAGGGATTAGTCACTGATTCCGTCGGTAGATACCTTGGGTGCACCCAAAAAAATTTACTTATTTTTTGAGTTTAAAGAATAAGTAAACTCATCCCCTCTATCTTTATCTATTTCAAGTGGGCTGTGAATAAAAATAAGAATACGTTAGACAAAAATATCTTTAAGGGATCTACATAATTATTTAGTTATAATAATAATAATGTAGTTAGTGATAACTAATGAATTTTTTGATCTCTTGTTAGTTATTCTTTTATTATTTTAAATTTATATTTTTAAATTAAATACATCAAAATTTTAAAAATAAATTAAATTAAATAATACACATTTTATTATATTTTTCGTATATTTTTTTGTATCTTTAGGAGTTTCTCGAAAATTTTTGAATATGAAATCTTGAGATTATTTGAATTAAATTATCTTTTTAATTATTTTAATTTTTTACGAGATGTCTTAGGAGAGTTTTAACTATAAAAAAATATCTTTAAGTCATACTAATCTCCGCTCGAGCCGAATAAATCCTTTAAGAGAGATAAAACTCTAACTTCAAATTTTAAATGCCGGCATATATAAAAGTATTTTGAACCGGGATTTTACTTAAATTAGGAGAAATCCTTACTAACTGACTGTGGTTTGAATCAAACTATCTTTCAAGTTTCTGTTTGCAACGCTTGGTTTTCGCTGATTATAGTTTGATGTAAGTGCAGTTTTTCTGTGTACAAACCACGCAAGAAGAGGAGCATGTACAAGAACAAGAACAAGTACAAAGCAGCAACAGTTGAGATATAATTGTCGATTAATTTACTTGTGTCGTTGACTCTTCTTAATGACTTCTGCTCTCATCACCGATTTGTCTTTTTATCTGAGATTCCAGAGATACTGAGCAAGAAAAAACGGAATCATTTTTCTTGTCGCGTTTCTTGTATATGACTATTTTCTGGTCTACCAAATGGACGCGTTAAGCTTGATTGGAGCTTAATTAATTGAATAAAGTTAAAACCCATTAAACCCTTTCCCTGTGTCCTTTAGTTTTGATGATTCCAGCCGGCGATTCTCGTTTTGCTTGTGGTTTGACCTCTCTACATTGCGTATTATCACTCACTTCTAGGCTATATAGCAAAGTTCTCCAATTGAAATTGGATTGAATTGAGAACCCAAAAATGGC
>JAOSBL010000004.1:27375686-27386138 GCA_027568915.1 Erythroxylum roraimae
ATAGTCATCTTTGTGCATGATTGCTTCATCATGAACTTGATGTTTCTCTGTCATCTGCCTGTTATTTGTACTCTTCTCAACTTTAACATGTTGATTTATACTCGGACATGTACATGAGTTGCTGTTTCATGACCTTATCTAATAACCCGGTTTATCCTATTGACATGATGTAAACTTTCTGTCATTGCATGCTTTAAAATGTAAATTTCTTGGTCCCCCAAATACTCAAAACAGTGTTGTGACTTCAACTTTATGACGTGAAACAGGAAGGAGCATTTGCACAACTCAAGGTCTGGCAGAGTGCTTCTATTGCAGTTGTGTTCTTCATCAGCTCATACATCACACTGCAGGCAATGGTTATCACTTTACTCGCAGTACTATGCATCTCAGTAGCTGGGTTTTTGTTTTTGACTCTCCGGGTAGAGAAAGGTTTCTCTTCTCCAAGTTCATGAAAATCATAAGAAAAATCTTCCACTTGTTCCTTAAAAGACAACTTCAAATTGGTGATTGTTCATTCCTTGATTTGAACTCTCGTGTAAGATAATGTCTATGCGTAACTAAATATTTATAGTGGCTTGCCTCTTACTTTCAGGTATCCAAAGCCCCAAGTAATACTCCCAAATATCCCCACTGAAAATAAGTAAAAATTGAAGACTTTGATGGATTAACTCTTTTCTCCCTAAAAAAAGTGGGGAAAAAAATATTTGGGTGTGCTCAAGATTCTAATGTAAAAAGGAAACAAACTAGGCTTCCATTTTTATGCATAAAGCTGAAAGATTTGCTCCTTATAGAAATGTAGTTATTCAGGGTTTTGAAGCAGAATCAACTGCAAGTTCCTTTAATATTTGCACCCTCTGCCTGTAAAGCATAACAGAAAGTCTCTTCACAGATTGTCAAATTTAATGCTTTTACTTGGTGATCAGAATGGCCATGAAAGCATGGGATTGCTTATGAATTTTATGACATTATGTTTTCAGGAATATTGACTTTGGTGGTGTAAATTCAACATTTTTCTTCTTATCATTGAGGTTTTCAAACATGATTCCATTCTTCTCAGTTCAGAATCCTCCCTTCAATTCCTGCGGCTTTTGCAGTTTCTTTCATCTGACACGATTAAGCTTAAAATTAACGGGTTGATTTGAATTAATTGAATTTTGGATTGAATTATAAATCAGATTTAAATTCGAATTTTATAGTTTGACCCGACTTGAAGTATTATGTATTTATAATTTTAGATTTTCAGATTTTAACTTTTTTCCTGCCTCTTAGTAGTGAGATAGAAGAACCTTGAGTCCCCACTCATCTTCACCTTTACCTCTATAACTCTGCTATGAGATAGAAGAAGCCTGAGTCCCCGACTCAGCTTCACCTTTAGCCATGTAAGGCTGTAACTCTGCTATTTATTTTGTTCATTCACGATAATTTCTTCTTTAGTTCGGTGTTCTTATTCTGGTATTTGTGATTGACTTCTCTGATTATTTCTCTGTTGGGTCCAGACATTGTTGCACTCTGGTTTATACAAAAAACTATAATTTAGATAATAACCCTTGAATCTTATGATCAAACGATATTTATAGGGGTAGCAATTGGGCCTAGACCTAGGCTTCCTAGGTTTAGTGGTTTTGTTTAAAAGAGTTGAGCTTCAAATCGGTCTAAGCATGGCAGCTTAGTCTCGGTCGAGTTAAAAAAAATCATTTTATACTTTTAATTTTAAAAAATTATTTTAAGGAATTTGTGTGTGTGTGTACATACATATATAAAACAAGAAACAAGCAATTTTCTTGACTTGGTAGATTGTCAATGAGTAATTAGTGATAATTATCCATTTAGTTAATTATAACTATTATGTGAAAGTTGAGTTTTGTGAAAAAGTGTTGTTAAAATCTTCGGTGTAATAAGCAAATAACTAATAAACGTCACTTCCAAATAAAGAAATATTTATTTAAGGTTAATGCTAATAAATTATTTTGGTAACTCTTTTCTTGTGAAGATGATGCATTAACTGTCACGTGGTTGTTTAGAACCTGAACTAACCCTAACTTTCTATTTATTGGTTCAGATCACTTGTTTTTGTTACTCTGTTTTTATTGTTAGAGTATCTTATATTGATTAAATATAAAAATGTTAAAAAGTTTATAAGTGGTAAGGGTCAATTAACCAAATAACTAATTCTAGTTATTTTGGTAATGGTTAACCCAAATCTAATTATTGTTAGTAGGTTAACCCAAATCTAATTATTGTTAGTAGACTCTACACTCTGCCTATATTACGGTCCAGTTACCTCTGTGTTTATTTCAAGTGATAATTAGATGTCCAGTCCCAGTTGCACTTAAGGGGAGTGTTAGAGTATCCCATATTGACTAAACATGAAAATGGTAAAGAGTTTATGAGTGGTAAGTGTTAACTAACCAAATAACTAGTTCTAGTCATTTTGAGAATGATTGGCCCAAGCTTAATTATTGTTAATGGATTTTACACTTTGTCCATATTAAAAATTCTAATACCCACCATGTTCTATGAATATTCATTCATTCAATTTATGTGATCTTATTTATTCACTGGATAAATATTTATAGAATAAGATAAGAATAGAGTAATAAGAACAAGTGATCTGTTTCTCTGTATACTTAACTAGTGATTAGAAGTAAATGGTAAGGTACTTATATAAAATTTATAATACTTATTATTTATATATTAAATAAATTATTTTATATAAATTAGTTAACAAAATATAATTAATGGGTTTCTATTTTCTTTAAAAATAAGTTAATGTATCAGTTAAATTATTATACGGTATAACTAATGTTTTTAAAATTAGACTTAAAGTTAAACCAATAAGATAAAAATTTAAGTTTTAAAATATTTGATCTGTATTAGATCGTGACAAAATTAGTTAAATATTAAATTTAATTACAAGAAATTAAAAATATTTAAAGAAGAATATTTTTACCTATCTTAATTAGTTATGATAAAACTTATTAAAGATTAAATAAAATTACAAGAATTTTAAAAATAATTAAAAAATCCTTACTTATAAAAATTTAAAATTTTAATTTAAAGGATTATTAAATAAAAAGTAATAAGTTTATTTTAGTTTATAAAATCATTAATTTATAATAATTAATCGATTAATTAATACAATGTTTAAAAACTTACTAGAAAAATTATTAAATAAAATTAAATTTTAAAATAATGGAGAAACCATTCACAACTCTCACATAATTAAAGTATTTTGCAATTTAAAATGTCCAATCTTAACTAATGATGTGACCATACGCCATATTTTGATCAATGGCTACTATTTTTTTTTCCTGATTACACAGGAAAAGCTATAAAACAAGCTAACACATATGACAGGGGTACAAAACCCCGTGCATGTCATGATAAAGAAGCTCCTGGATGACCATCGGAGGATCTCGGAGAATGTGCAGGCTCGGGTTTAAGAAAATTGCATAAACCGCTAGCTTGTCGGTACACTGGTTTCTCTCTTGCAAGACATGTTGAAGTTGAACCTCCTAACCCCGTTGTAAAAGCCCACTAATATCTACAACCAACGAAAAATCCTCAGTTAGTATACTCGGGGAAGAAGAGAGAATGTTAATAACCTCTAAAGAATTGACTTCAACAACTAGTCGGCGATATCCCAGGTCCCAAGCCAACGTGAGACCTGAGCGGACCCCTTGGAGTTCTGCAGCTAAGGGTGAACTCCTTCCAAGATGTTGTTGGAACCCTCCGCACCATTGTCCATGCCGATCTCTAAGTAAGCCACCGACTGAGGCCTGCGTGGACCCGGACTTGACTGCGCCATTTGAGTTCAACTTCATCCAACCCTCCAGGGGTTTAGTTCAACCCACGGGACTCCCCACAGGCCGAGAGAGGTTCAGGAAGACATGATCTTCCACAAGACGAGCTCGAGCAACCCACTCAACATAGTCTATAACCGCTCGAGGACCATCAGTCGGCCAAACAAAGTCCAGCTCGTGTAGGCTTTTGTTCCACCAGATCCATAGGAACCAACAGGCTACTCCGTAGATAGTAGTCTACTCAACCTGATGGAAAGGCGAAAGGTTGAGGAGATTGGACATGAGCCAGCAGCGCTCATCTTGTTGGAAGAAGACATGATCAATCACTGCCCTGGGAAATTGTCGCCAAAAGGTTTGAACACGCGGGCAATCATGAACCACGTGCAGTGAAGTTTCGTCCTGCCCGCAAAAGTGACAGCTGCTATCTGTGGCGAGATGTCGAGCGACTCGCTGCTGATTTGTCAGAAGTTTTTGCTTCGCCAAAAGCCACAGAAAGGATCGGATCCGCTGAGGACCAGCCCATTTCCAAATAATCTCCCACATCTTGTGGCGGTTGTCCATATCTGGGCCTTCCAGTAAATCATAAGCGGACGACACAGTAAAAAGTCCATGCGTGGTAGGCCCCCATATTAACTTATCTTCCTTAACCTCCTCGGCCGGGAAGGGGGGGGGGGGCAGCAGAGAGATGCGAGGTCGAGACAAATGGAGGACGGAAGGTATTGCTGGAATGCGTGCCAGAGCCAGGTACCTCTTCGATCAGTAAAGTTGGCCACCGTAGCGTACATGTGGGTGGTAGGAATTTCAATGGTCGCCAGCTGTATAAGCGGGCCCCACCCCTCCACCCAATTATCGAGCCAGAAGAGTATTCGGTGGCCATTCTCCATAATCCACTTGTTGCCCTGTCGGACAAGCGGCCAGGAGGTTGATATGCCCCGCCAGACTACGGAGGCCGCGGACCTAGTGATGATCTGTGGCAGATGGTAGGGATCTATAATATATTTATCACGGAGGACCCGGACCCACAAGGCTGTGGGATTAGTCAAGAAGGCCCAGCCAAGTTTGGCAAATAATGCGTTGTTGGTAGGTCGGATGCGTTTGATGCCTAAGCCTCCGGCGGACTTGGGCTGATAGATAGATTCCTAATTAACGAGGTGCAGTTTTCTCTGAGAGATGGTCGAACCTCAAATAAAATCGCGCATGATTTTTTTTTAAAGAGTAATTATCGAAAAATTGGATTTCCTTACTTGTAAATGATCATTAACGATCATAATTTGTTGCAAATTTTTTTTTTGAAGGAATCTGTTGCAAAATTTGATAATGTTTAAAAATAATAATTTCAAATTCGACGATTGTTTTGACGATGTAACTAGTCGAAATTTAAATTGGAATTTATTATCAAAAGCTTATAAAATTTGTCTTTCTATTTTATATTTTTAATTGATATTATATATATGTATAATATTCATGGGAGTATGTTAAAAACAACCTTTTTATTAAATAAAAATAAAGTTGCGTATTACTGAACCTCCTCAGATCTTGCATATTAACAAGTCTTTAAAAGGGTGCTTGGTTGATGAGTTTAGGAATGACTCAATGGGTATGGAATGGAAAAAGGTGTAGTTGATTATATATTATTATTATAGGGACAATATTATGATATTCAATTTTCAGGTATTGCTCCATACCCCTTAAGAATGAGAGGAATGTCAATTATTTTGAGTGTCATTCTCTTCATTTTTTTTACTTTTTATAATTAAATATAATTAATTAATTACAATATAATTAATTAAAATAATATTATAATATAATTAATTAAAATATAATTAATTATATTGTAATATAATTAATTACAATATAACTAATTAAAATAATATTAGAATATAATTAATTAATTATATATATTTTTCTCTTTTTTGGCAATTAAATATAACAAATTAAAATATATTAAAATTTGATATAATAACAAACTTTTATTTCTTAATATTTTTAACAAACCAACCACTATCAATAGTAATAGTAATCATTCTTTCATTTTAATCAACTATTATAATTATAATGATTATATCTATTCTTATTCTTCGCTATATTTATTCTGATCTTTATTACCATTTTCCAATTTGAACTAAGCACCCCCTCCGTAATAATTGTTGTTGTTGCTTTAACATTAGTTTACAATTAAAAATAAATATTAATTGAAAATTTTTGCACTTATACAATTATTTTTAAATAAAATATAAAACTAAATTTTAAGGGTTTATTCTTTAAGTGACAATTTTATAAGAGTTTATTTAAAATATGTTAAGTCAGACTCCGACATAACGAAAAGACAGAGACAGTTAATTCGATGCAACCTTAAGACATTATTCTATATTTTCTTTTATTAATCGAATCCAAATTTGTCCTATACAGTACACACGATCTATTTTGACTTTTTTTTAATATTTTCAAAGCAAAATCAAAAAATAAAAAACAATTTAAAATAAAAAACAGTAAAATTCAATCCTAGTCCAATCAAAACTAAACTAGGGTACTAGTTCCAAACATTTGGTAACAGTTCAGAAGCCACAATCCTCGTAAAACACAACATACCTAAAAACAATACTAAAAACGACAGATTGCGTAGTCGTTTGCTATCACACCCTCCCAACTTTTTCGGTTTGTCGGTGAAGTCCCCCAAGAGTCTCTCCCTTACATAATTATCAATTAACTACTATAAATACTATTTGGTAACCCCCCTTCTCTCTCTATCTCTCTCTTTGTAGTCTTTTGTTACTATTTTTTTTCTTTTCTCTTTTGACGAATCCGATTCAGACTATTCGGGTTGGATTTGATGGCGGCGTCACGGCGGCTCCGAGATCTCCAATCGCAACCGGGGAACAAGATCTGCGTGGACTGCTCCCAAAAGAACCCGCAATGGGCGTCGGTTTCGTACGGTGTGTTCATGTGCTTGGAGTGCTCCGGCAAGCACCGAGGCCTCGGTGTTCACATCTCGTTCGTCCGATCGGTGACCATGGACTCGTGGTCTGAGATCCAGATCAAGAAGATGGAGTCCGGCGGCAACGAGAAACTCAACGCATTCTTGGCTCAATACGGGATCCCCAAGGAGACCGATATAGTCACGAAATACAACACCAACGCTGCGAGCATTTATCGCGATCGAATTCAAGCCCTAGCGGAGGGTCGCCCGTGGAGGGACCCACCGGTTGTTAAGGAAAACGTCGGAGGAAGCGGCAATAAGAAACCGCCGCTTGGGGCCGGTGGCAGGAACGGTAATTTTGGGAATAACGGAGGGTGGGATAATTGGGACAATGAGGATTCGTTTAGATCGAACAATGATATTAAAAGGAACCAATCAGTTGGTGATTTTAGAGGGAATAACAACAATCGTAGTGGTGGTGGTGGTGGGCTTTCTGTAAAATCGAGGTCTTCTGGGGATATATACTCAAGATCGGAACTTGAAGCTTCCGCGGCAAATAAAGATAGCTTTTTCGCGAGAAAAATAGCGGAGAATGAGTCGAGGCCTGAAGGACTCCCTCCCTCACAAGGTGGGAAATACGTGGGATTTGGATCGAGTCCTGTGAATTCTCAGAGGAATAATAATAACTCGCAACAGGATGTGCTCTCTGTTATGTCTCAGGTGTTGATTTGGAGGACTTTTTCTGGGTTCTTTTGTTGGTATGGTTTATTTGTTGTCCTTCGAGGGTTAGGTTATGTTGTTGTTGTGTTTTGTGTGTAGGGATTTGGTAAGCTGTCTCTGGTGGCCGCATCTGCTGCTCAGTCAGCTGCAAATGTTGTTCAAGCTGGAACAAGGGAGATCTCTAGTAAGGTATTATATTTGATTCTCTAGTTCATATGTTTCATGCAATTGCTTTGTACTTGGCCACTTATGTTAGTTTTGTTTGGAACATTTCCTATCTTACGCATGCAAGGATATTGAGGTTGCTATGTCGAAATTATGTGCTCCTAGGTATAGTCTTGTGACTATTTGTGTTAACTATGCTAGTTGGTTAATTCTGTATCCATTATATTTTTCTGGTTGAATTTATGGGTGGGTTAGTGTTGATATCATTTCATGTACTTTTGATATATGTCTACTATCTTATTAGGAGTCCCTGAATTAGAACAGCTTTACATGTTTCTTCATTGGAAGGATTAGATACATTATCTCACAGAGTGAACGATATTCGGATCAATCATAAAAAATCAAAGTAGAGATATTCATTATCAATCACTAACCTAAGCTATCTCAAAAATTCTTTACTACCAAACAGTCCCATATTCTCAACCATGTACCATAGGGATTGTATGCCAAACATCCTCCTTATATCAGTCATAGTCCGACTACCAATGTCACATGAATTTCATATTCTGGAGATTCATACCATTTTCATCATTGTTGATAGTTAAACACTGTAACCATTTAGGATAAGTACTTTGAAAACATCATAGAAATCAATCCCCATTTGGGATCTCTAAAAAAACTGGTTGTAAAATCTTGTGACATGATAGTTATGGTTCTCTTGGTTGGTATGCTTTGTGCTGCCTTCCTTCCTTTTGAGTTGTATTTGTTGCTGTTCTTCTGCATAACGACTTTTGGACCTTACCTTCAGTTTGACTACTATGTGTTTGGGAAGGCAGTGGTCATGAGCTTAACCACTGCCAAGCTTTTCTGATTATTCTGGCATTTTGTTTGATGATTGGCATTAACATCTATTCTTGTATACAGTGTCTTATGGTTGACAAATCATTAATTTTAATTTTGGAATTGAGGTTTTAATGCATGTTTTTCTGTACAAACTTAATTTGATGATATTATCAAGTCTTTCATAGTTATCTCTCTGTACCCACGATAAACTGATACAATCGTGGTTGCATCACTATGGTCCATGATTAAAACTTTGTTGCAGGTTAAGGAAGGTGGCTATGATTATAAGGTCAATGAAACTGTCAATGTTGTCACAACAAAGACAACAGAGATAGGACAGAGGACGTGGGGAATCATGAAGGGCGTCATGGCACTGGCTTCACAGAAGGTTGAGGAATATGCTAAAGATGGTGGTTGGAAAAATGATTTTCAACGAAATGAAAACGATAGTAATGGATATTACCAGGAATTCAATAAGCAGGAAAACAAAGGATGGAACTCATCCTTTGGTGGAGAAAATTCATCAAGCAAGCATAACAATGGCTCATATAGGTCAAGTTCTTGGGACGATTGGGACAACAATGACAACAGGAAGGATAATAACAAGGCAGCTGCATCACATAATGATGATGGGTGGGCAGGTTGGGATGATGCCAAAGATGATTCTTATGATGACAATTTCTATCAGAGTGCGCCTGATAAGAAATCTGTTGGTCACAGTGGGAAATCTGATAGCTCATGGACAGGGGGAGGCTTCCTTTAAGGTTAGTTTTAAGTGATTTTCTTTGTGCTTGCAATGCCTTGTTTACCGAAATCTTGTTTGACTGATTTACTACTCTATTTTCCAAATTCCAATAGAATTTCTAAGATGTTGGATTGTGTGAGAGGTTAAATACTTAAAAGCTGTAAAATTGATTTAATGAAATCTTCTCATTTTTTCTGGATCAGGTTGGCAAGTACAGTCTCGCGGATACTTAAATTTACACAGAATTGGTCATTATAACCAACTTTGGCGGCTGGCAGGCTGCGATGATGAGAAGAAGGTTATTGGTATAAGTTGAGGCCAAATATAGCCGAGAAAGAACCGCTACTGGTTGCAGGTTGCCTGTTATTGTTGATAAATGATACTTTGTTTAAGGTTGGATAACTTCTGAAATTCTTCTTTCCCCATTTTCATTCTTCTTTTCCTTGTTCTGATTCACAAAACATTTATGTACTTTTCCATGAGAAATTCTGAGAGTGCCTGAATGTGTAAACTTAACGAGTCGGGATGGCTAAATTGTCCCGTAAGAAAAGGACTGCCTGCCCTTTTGGGAAACCCCAATTGCGAGATGAGAACTTAAATTTACTTTATATTTTCAGTGACCGAAATGATTCACATTTCACTACTGTTTTAACTTTTAAGTCTCTTCTTCCTATTGAATTCTAAATTTTCTCGAGATAAACAAAGAATGTTGTCAGTCCCTTCATGGCATAGACGAGTCCAGATCTTTTGTCTAATATTATGGTGTCTTATTGTATCCAATAAATTTTAGTCATTTATTTATGTGGGACTTATATGGGGTTTACATGGGTCCTACAAAATAAATGGCTAAGATTTTATGAGACAGAATAAGACAGAGTAAAATTGGACAGAAGATATGATTTTGGCACAGACTACATTAAGCTGTTGTCTCTGACATGTTGGTTTTGAAGTAAACTTGGTTTGGTTAGGCACAATTACATTAAGCTGAGATTAACTCCAAATCCCCAGGAGCAGTTATGGACGTTACCGATTACACTCAGTATGTGGAACTAAACTGCCTGGTTAACGTATCTACCAAAACATAAGCATAGGTCAATCTCAGGTAGGGATGACAATTGTACCCGAATCCGATGGGTACCTGATAAAATTACCCGAACAGGGGCGGGTATGGGGAGCAAATTTTTACCCGTGTGGCGGGTATGGGGGGTTAAGAAAAATACCCGTCGGGTATCGGGGCGGGTATACCCGTTTATTATTAT
>JAOSBL010000004.1:27410672-27422080 GCA_027568915.1 Erythroxylum roraimae
AATTTTATAATTGTATGATGATGATTGTCTTTGTTTATATTAATTGTGGTTATTATTTATATGTAAAATATTTAAAAGTTATTGTTATTTCAAATTAATTGTCATTGTTATTTATTATTAAGATTTTTGAAAGCATAGTTGATGTAAACAGTAAACTAGTAAAGTATATAGTACAGCTGTATAATATATCAATATGGACTATTTTGTAATTTTTAAAAATTTTAAGAACTATTTTATAAATTTAAAAAATATCCCGAAACGGTACCCGGTACCGTTTGCGAAGGTCTCATCGTTAAGCACCTGAGGCAAAGAGAGAAACATCTTTCATAACATTTTATTTTGAAAATTTTATAATTGGCTAAATTATTTAATGAAATATAATGTAATTATGTAACTTTATAACTATAATTTACAGAAGACTCCTTATTTGGAGGTGTACTACATGCAATTACTGCAAGGTTTGTGTGACGAGAGTGCACACGAAATCAAATAGATCACTGGGACTTTTTAGTCAAATTAGCCAATGATAATAATAAGATTCATATTATTATAACAAATAATATTAAATTTAATGAACAAAAGAGCTCATGAGTTCTGGCATCTTGGAATTAAGTAATTCGGTTTGTATGTTACTTTTCAACAAGTGTGACCAAAGTCCATCAAGTAAGCCAACGTGTAGCATCAACATGTCTGCTCTGGAATTGCATCACTCCTAAGAATAACTTTTTTGTTTCTATCCTAAATTAAGTTATGTGATGGCTTGGTATAAGATGCTCTAAAACCATTTCCAAATCAACTTGCTTTTCTTTACAAGTAAAGGAAAATATATATATATTGCTTTTGTCCTACTGGGACTAAGGTGACAACGACTAAAATATGTCAAAACGATGATAATTCTTAGTTGTTTGTATGAAATCCACTACCAAAGAATAAGAGAATACCCAATTCCCAAAAATGAATATAAAAGCTGTGGTTTTGACGAAAAGGGCGAATTATTCTTTTTGTATAATCCTTTTCACTAAATTTGATTGAACTGTTTCAAACCTGAAGAGTTTAGGATTCCAGGGTTTGTGCATTGGGGGTAGGACAAATGATAAGATTGATTGAATTATGTAAAGAAGAAGGCAAAAGGTCAGGGAATACAAAGTTGGATCTCATTTTCAGAGTACTATTCCTAATGACTTTTGAACTTTGATTATTGGTCAGATAAAATTGAGTCAGGAACCCAGCTCACATGGAATATGTCTTGTCGAAGAGAAAAGCAAAAAAAAGAAAAGCACATGAATTGGATAAATAAAAAAAAAAAGAAAAAAAGAATCTGCACAAATAAAAGAAATTAAATGAATAACTCTTAATAAACATTTCATTATTATTTTCAACAATAATTCAATAAAAAATTTTACTAACTTTATCTTAATTAATAAAGAGATTGTTTATGAATTAATAAAAATACCCTTTATTTTTATTAAATTAGGGGGCCTGAAACATTAATCTGGTATTACACCTTGTGAAACATTAATCTGGTATTAGTTCCACAAGGTACTTTTATTAATAATCAGATCCCCTAATTTAATAAAAATAAATTAATAGAAACATAGCCACAATGTTAACATTTGGCAACGAATTGAGTGAAACATGGCCAAATATTATCACATATATTTATATATTTAACAAATTTTATGTAAATAAAAAAATATAAATCTATGTAATTTTAATTAATTTGTGCTTTTAGTTTTATAAAATTTTGAAATAACATTGTTGTTAGCTAAATTTATTTTTAGACTTTCGATCATTGTCAATAATATTAAATTTGATTTTTAAGAATATGATATAAATATTTAATATGGATTTCCATTTTTTACTATATTACAATTATTTTTAATATAATCTTATATGGTAATCAATACAATAATATATTATAATGATTTATGAATGTATAGATAATAGATAAATTTTCTTGTATCTTAGTTCTCATAATATTCTATTTAATCATAATTATCTATTTATTATATATAAATTCTATACTGTTATATAGAATTTATATATTATATAGAAGTTATATAATATATAGAGTATAATATATAAGAATAGGGTTTGGTGACAAATTATAAAAAATGTCACAAAAGTTTCACATTTTCATGATGATTTTTGTATTCATCGCTAAAGGTAAAGCAACTACGTCGTTTTATTTACTTGAAAACCTAATTACCTAAACAGAGGACATAAATTGAAAACCTCCCTCAATGAAAGAGTCTCTAGATGCTTCCTAATTAAGGTTGAACCATCAAAGGTGATCTTCTTCTCTGAGCTGGTCAAGTTGCCAGGTATGGTCTTTCTGTGTTGCTTCTCACCTTTTTTTTTTCTTCTTTTTACCTTTGGTCATTGTTCTGCAATAGGTAGTCATTAGCTTTCTCTTGGAGGAGCCACAGATCACTCCCATCCTAGGTGAAAGTTAACCTCGAGGTATGAAATTACTTGATTCTTTTGCACTAACTTAGTGTCTTCTTGTTTAACCCAAATTTTCAGTTAGTATGGTCTTGTTTTAGAGAGACATCTTCAATCCCTAGTCTTTCTTAAACTCTTTAGGTAAGTCTTCCCTCTTTGTAAATTTGTGCTTAACTGCTCTAAAGTTGATATGTTCATCTATTAGGATTTCTTGCATTTGTTTTCTATGTGATTTCTGCATCTTATTGATTACCTAGGGTTGGCCTTCCTGTTTTCGTACTTGCTTCTGTTTTGAAGTTCATTACATTAGCTCTCTCTATATCTGATGAGGGGCCCACAACCATTTTTATCAAAATAGTGACTTTAGAGGAAAGTACACTTAATTATGCACCCTAAACATAGTACGTACACAGTTAACATTTTCAACCTTATCATATGAAGTAGTCTTAGTCGATGCTTTACAAAATTAACATTGCTAGAATGTTGAAACATTCAGATAAGAAGTCTCCTATTCTTAAAGATGTCAGATCATTTATTAATCTGTGGCATGTGCCATAGTTTTTATTTATCTTTAAGGGTGAGTGACGAATATAGAATGTGCTTGTGCAAGAGATTTTTCGCTGGTTAAAAAATTAAGTTTCGATGATCTTTGCTTCTTTTATAAATATTTTGTTAATTGCATATAACTTTATATAATTTTCCATTTCCTTATTAAATTGTACACTCTACTTCTATATTGATTATAACTTTGACTTGTTCATTGTTTTTATTGTCTTTCAGAAAAAAAAATTGTTAACATAAATTCATCGTGAAATGTCGACATAGCAGATAGTTTCTGATGACGAAAATGAGCTCCGATGGGAGGAATGTGGCAGATTTCTCCCTGATGAAGAACAAATCAATGCACAACAAATCCCTTCATCAAAGTCTAATCACCACTTGCTTTCAATGGTCGTTCTTCTTCTTCAAGGTTTTTAATATCATTCGAATTAACTCTCTTTCTTTATTATCTGTATCTCATTTTCTATTAGGAAGCTATTAGATAAACGTGTGATTGTATATATATATGTTGTGTAAAGCTTCCTCGAATCTTCAAGAGAACTTAGATGAAAATGGAGGCGGTGGTAATGTCGCAATGATCTGTACAGGATTAGGAAAATCGATTGTTTGGAGCAGTCATTGTAAAGCCCACAAAACTAACCAAACCCACAGCCCAGCCTATCAAGCCATTAAAAAGAGGAGTATATAAATAAGCAATATGTTGGAAATCTGCATTAAAACCAATGAAAGTCCACCATCTTCTTCATCTTTTCTCTTCATTTCCAACTGGTAAGTGTGTCTAAAAACACACTATTTCATCTGCATGTAACTCTTTCCTCATAAGTTTCTCATTTTGTTTGTTTTGCAGAAAAATTGGAGGGAGTTGTGGAGGTTGACAGCCCTATAGTACGTTACACTTAGGTAAAAATCCCAGCAACTATTATGTCATTTTATTTGTGATTTTTGATCATCCTACACTAGTTTGTAGTTAGATTACATATTGTGGTTGTTTGGGATAATTGTTTGAAGTTGCATGAAGGGAGAACAGTGGAGAAAATGGAGCTGGAAAATAATGAAATAAGAAAAGAGAGAAGAAGAGGGGAGGGTGAAGATGATGGCAATGTTTTGAAAATTTAAGTTGCATGTAGGGGCAGAATGGGAAGTGTAGAAAGTTAAGGGTGAATCTAGAATTTAAATTGCATGTAGGGGCAAAATGAGAAGTGCAGAAAGTTAAGGGTGAATTTGGAATTTAAGTTGCATGTAAGGGCAGAATGGGTAATGTAGAAAGTTGAGGGTAAATATGAAATTTTGTTGTAAGAAGGGCATTTTTGGTATTAATTGAAATGGAGGAGGGTAAAATGGACTTTTAATTAGTGATGGATATTTTAGTAATTATGAGGGTTAGGTTAGTAAGGATATTATTTTATAATTAACAATAAATTGGAAGAGAAAATGATGTTGGATTGTTAGTGTAATTGGGTAAGAAATTTTTGGTAATTAATCTAATAAAATTTAGTAAATTCTAGGTCCGAAAGTCCGATTAAGAAGAAATTGAGATTATCAATTAGCTGAGTTTGAAATTAATGATAGCCTTGGACTTTACTTTTAAAATTAAGTACAATTTTGTTATTAATAAATTATATTTTGAATTAGTCATTAGTTGAATTAATGATTAATAATTACATATATGAATTATATTTACTTTAATTATTAAATAATTAATGTAGTATAAGGTGTTTCATTGTTATATTTTATGAAATTTTATTAGATGTATTGCTTGTTAAATTGACGAGAAATGTGTTAATTATAAAGACTGGTGGATAATAAATTGTGAATAACTGGTGAAAATCGATAATCAGTGGCTTGCCTAAGATAGGCTACATTTGATGGCCTTAAATGGATAGGTCGAGTTGATATAAGCGAGTGGTGGCTAGGTATCTGTCCGTGAAGCAAATATCAGGGCATCCTGAGTCCTGAGGATGTCCTATATCGATGACTAGGTACCGGAATGGTATCAGAATATCCCGAGTCCCGGGGATATCCTGTGTCGATGGCTAGGTAATATAGATTAGTACCGAGTACGAAGAGAGAATAAGAAATTGAGGTACCCTGTGTCGATATTATACACTTAATTATGTTTTCGCAAATGAGAGACAAACTGATGAGATGAGCCGGCAGACCATTAGATGTACGCCTACTAGGTTAAGCTGAGCCCACAAAATTCAATTAAACATTGGAATAAAACATAAATGGTAGTTATAATTAATATTTGTGTTAATCATAATTTGGCAAATTTTTTGAGATATTTGTTAACTGTTTGGATTAAACTGAGTGTTATTGTGAATACATATTATATGTATGATTTAATCGGTTGACTAATTTTATAATTATTTATGGAGTTATTTGATTTTAAGAATATGATCGGTTAACCTTACTGAGTAGGCAGCTTACCCCTTGCTATTTTATTTTTTTTAGGAAATCGAGTAATTACTGATAACCCCAGAGTATAGGATTGACTGAGTGGAGTTTAGGTGGTGCTAGTATATTACTTGTGTAAAGCTTTTGGAATGTGACAACTTTGGTAGTTGTGTTATGTAGAATAATTTTGTATGTGGCAAACAATCCTCTCTTTTAAAACTAATTAGGAAATTGATGACTAATGATATGCTTTGGTTTATTTGGTTGATTATGGTTTATGAATTTTCGGGAGCGTCACAATCGTTGATTGCAAAAACTGTCTGTCCATTGTGACAATAATGGAGTCATTCAATCGGGTATGCATGTGTTTGAATTTGGGTTCCTTATATTGTTTAATTTAGCTTTTTAATTTTTTAGGATTTATTTTTTCAAAGGATTGTGAAGAAATTAATGAGATTGTTCTATGCTATTTGTTCCTTAGGTGAAACGCTTGGTACTTGCAGTTTATCTAATTTAGTGATCCATATTGCATCTGAGAAATCATTCACTGTATCTTCTACTAGTTTAGTTAAAGTCAAGAAGTTGTTAGAAGAGGATGTCATAAACCACCTATTGGGGGAAGACCTTTATCAGTTTCAATTGATACTTTCAAATGTGCAAGGAGTCTTTTTGGGAATTTGGACATAGGGAACTCTTTTACTTTATCTACCGAGTCTCATGTCACTTAGAATCTAGAAAAGTAATTGTCTTGTATTACTTATCATATATCATTATATTATATGACTTACCATATATCATTATTTATTGTTTTTTCTATAAGAATCATATATCATTATATTAAAAACTTCATTTTAAAATTATTTGAAAATTTGGTGGCACCATATATAATTGTCAAATCATATAATTTAAAAGAGAAAAATAAAAAGTAAAAATCTATGTAATATTGATTAATTTTGAGTTTATAGTTTCATAAATTATTTAAATAGTTTGACATTTTTATTAGATAAATTTATTTGTATACTGAGAATCATTGTCTATAATATTATATTTGATTTTTCTCAATATGACATTTAGTTACAAATTGATCAACTCAAAGTTAATGAATTCATATTTATAAATAAGACAGTTATTTATTATTAAACATTTGGCAAGGATTTACAAAAATCGTCACCAAAAGCAAACAATTCGCTACGATTTTCATAATCGTCGCTAAAGGATAAGCATCTTGTGACGATTTTCCTGAATTACGCGATGATTCTCACATTTAGCTATGAATTCTCAATTCATCACCACAAAAATGTAGCCAGTTGTCCCTTTTGTTGTAGTGATGGATTAGGAGTGATTTACATCCTTCAATACCTTTCTCTTTCTTGGTGTTGATTCTTGAACTTAGACTATGTCCTTGGCGTGCGTTAATTCAGGCATTACGAACTATATCTTTTTATCCCATGCAGTAAGCTAATAGGAAATTGGTCTTAGGAAGCACTTAACATCTAACGAAGTAGGAACTGTTCAGGGCATCTCGATTGGAGATATAAGGCAATTGTGGAGGTAACTGTGAGTGAAGGTATTAATGTAGACGAAAAAGGTTCTTTTTATTAGTGGCATTTTTGTAATTATTATTTTTTTGTTTTGTCCTTGTATATGTATAGATACAATATCACATAGATAATAAAAATTAGTTTATAGTGTTGCATAGTTTAAATTTTTTTTTTGTTGCTATAGTATCAGAGTCTATCTTCTTGTTGGCTTTCTAATTGCAGCATACTAAGGTTCTGTGGATGCTTCTTTGAGCAATTGAAGGTCCAAAATGAACAATGAAAGAAGTCAGGATGATCCGCTTCAATTGCAGAATTTCGATCATTTACGTATGAATTTTGTAGCAACATCTTTGATTGGATCTAACAATAGATCACCTAGAACAAATTACGGGTTGTTGATGACAAGGTTAAAATGTTTGAGTATGATTTGATTTGAGTTTGAATAATTTCAGATGGTAGATTATATGGTGATTTAGTGGATACTAATTCAATTTTTTAGGATTTGGTAGATATACATTGATGTAAACTACATGTCCTAAGGAACTTTAGGATGAAATACACAATAGATTTGGAGAAAGTAATAGACCTCTTATTTATCAATTATAGCTTCTTCTTACACATCCTAATTATAGTGTAACACAATATTACACAAAATTGAAGAAGTTATGGAATAAGTTGACAGAGCTAGATCTCTAACTACGTTTTAATCATAGAGTTATAAAATAGATTGAAGAAGCAAAGAATACTAGTAGATTGATGTTATTCTTGACGAGTTGTATGAAGGATATAATCAAATGAGAAGTCGGATGATATCACATAAATCTTTGCCTTCTATTAACAAAACATTTTGATGATATTGAGAGTAGAAGTTTAAAGAGACAACAATTGTCACAAAATCATAAAATCAGCCATCAAAAAGGGATGAAAGGAAGTTTTTAAGTTAAAGAAACAAAAAGGTTATTATGATTATAGTGATCAAGATGGGTACACATAAGATAACTGTTTCAAGGTGGTTGGATATCTATAGTGATGGCAACATAGCAAAACCAAAGGTCAGAGTAACAGGAGGTTGGTAGTTAATGTTAACATTGAGAAAAGCTTACCTTTTGAAGAGGAAGTGGTAGGAGAAATTTTCAAGCTGGAATAACTGAGTGACAGAGTAGAAGAGATCTATGAGATTACTTAAGGGAAAGGGAAGGATTGTTTAACACTATCAATGCAAAAAGAGCGTAGAGCGCTATAGTAGAAGAGATTCAGGAGATTGGTTAAGGAAAAGGGAGGGATTGTGCAACACTATCAATGCAAAAAGAGTGTAGTGTAAGGTTATAAGGTTACTTTTTCTTTTGCTCCTGTTACAACACAGGAGAGTGTACTGGCTTCGCCTTTTGCTATTGGTTTTGATGACTGGAATGATTCTCCAATTCTTACTCGCTTGGTATAAATGATTATGACCAGACCATTTTTCTACATATTCAAGTACAAATCAATGGTAGCACTAGGTAAAGTTAGATTTAAGAAAAAACCTACCTGGCTTGCAAGATTTTGTGTCAAATGTCTTGCTTTTTCTCAACAATAATTAGGAAGGTTTGAAATGTTCACCAATTGTTTATGATACCTCATAATTATCTAATTCCTCTTTGTTTTTACAAGTTGGAAGCTTTTGAAAGGAATATATAGAATTACGAGCTAGTACTTTTGCCTACAGAAAAGACGGCTACAGGCTCTAAGTGGGAGTACAAGGTTAAACATAAATCTGATGGTACAATTGATAGATTTAAAGCAAGATTAGTGACTAAGGAATATAATCAAATTGAAGGTTTTAATTCCGAAGAAAGAATTGCATTAGTGGCAAAGGTGGATAATGATTAGTTATTTCTTGCTCTAGCAATAAAAAGATGGTGAGTCATTCATCAATTAGACATAGATTCACTGGTACATCAGGTAAAGCTTACTTGCTTCAGAGATTATTGTATGGTTTAAAGCAAGTTTCTAGACGATCGAAACCTTTAATTTACAAAGTAAATTTGTAAAAGGGAGTAAATTCCCACTTACTAAGGGCTTATAGTGACGCTTGGATGAAGGAGACTGTTGGAGGATCCAAAGAGATATAGATGATTGATAGAGAAGCTATTATATCTAAATATTACAAAGTCAGAATTCAGTTTATGATGTTTTTACCAAAGCATTAAGGGGAACTTTGAACCAAGATGGGCCTGGAGGACTATATTAGAGATACATTGTATCTGTGGGGGTAATTGCGAGCAAAGATTTTAACGTAGACTGAAGATGTTACTTCTGTTAGTGACATTTTTCTAGTTATATTAAAGGTACAACTATAATTATTCTTTCTTTTTTATTTCGTCTTTGTATATATACAAAGTGATATCTAATTTATTTCAAAATAGTATTATGAACAAAAAAGTCAAATTAGGTCCTAACTTTTTTAGCATAATTTAATTTAAATTCAAACATTTTTATACATTTAAAAACCCTAACATGTTATAAATGTTCAATTTGAACTCCAACTTAACTTTTCTGTAGCACTTCATTACATAAATCATAGTTATTATTTTTGTAGGTCCTTCAATAAATATGTATCATATATGACAAGTAGGATTTAAAATTTAAAAATAATAATTTTAATTTTAATATCGAAGGATTTATGCTGCAACTAGAGATAGTTCAGAAGAGGATGTCCTGTTGTTGAGTTTTAAAACTAGAATTTAATCAAAAAATATAACAGAAAAGAGATAATGCAAGAGATAATTCATTGATAGATGCATTTTATATTTACACTGAATGCCTAAATATATAGACAATGAAATAACAAACTTAGTTAATATATCGTTAAAGATTAACCAAACAAATGAAAAAATTTAAAAGTTTAAATGCTAACAGATAACAACTTTATCTTAACAGATAAAATTTTATCTTCTAATAGATAACAAATCTTATTTTTACTACTCTATCTTACTACTCTCAAATTTTATCTTTAACCAAAAACTATATTTTAACAACTTTGAATCATTCTCTAACATTCTTCCTTTATTAAAAGTTGTAAGACTTTTTGAATTTGATAAGCTACTCCCATCACCTGTCAATGGTTGGAGCACATCTCTCTACAATTATTTTCTTTGGAGCACTTCTCTCTAATCTTCTCAATAGAGCACTTCCCCCTATTATTTAACATGAAGACTTCTCTCATCACTTATCTCCATAGATCACTTATCTCTGTGATGCGACTTCGTGCATTTCTCACCAACTACTCTAAAAAAGAGTTTCTTCTTGTGTCACTTGTTTCATGTTTGTTTCTTCTTCATTTTGAAATTTGCAGTATTTTTGTAAATGCCCAAACCTCTTGCACTTGAGCACTGCAGTTTCCTTTGTGCCAACAATCCTTCTCTTTATGGTCGAGCTTTTTACAATTTCTTTATTGGTGAATTTTCCTTTTTCCCTTTGAAGATGAACTCTTGATCATATATGCTCCTTCGACCTTATTGATAGGTTACCCTTTACATTGACGTTGAAGGTATAAATATATAGGCAATGAAATAACAAACTTAGCTAATATTTCGATAAAGATTAACTAAACAAATCAAAAGTTTAAAAGTTTAAATCCTAACATATAGCAACTTTATCTTAACAAATAAAAATTTATCTTCTAACAAATAACGAATCTTATCTTTACTACTCTATCTTACTATTCCCAAATTTTATCTTTAAATAAAGACTACATTTTTAACAACTTTGAATCATTATCCAACATAAATTGCCTCGTGCATATATGGTCAAGAGTTCATCTTCAAAGGGTAAAAGTAAAATTCACCAAGACGCATCATAGAGATAAGTGATCTATGGAGATAAGTGATGAGAGAAGTGTTCATATTAAAGAATAGAGAGAAATTGTCTATTGAGAAGATTGGAGAGAAGAGCTCCAAAGAAAAGAATTGTAGAGAGATGCGCTTCAACCATTAAAGAGTGATAGAAAGTACATTATCAAATTCTAAAATTCTTACAACTTTGAATTAAAAGCGAATGTTGGAAAATGATTCAAAGTTGTTGAAAATGTAGTCTTTTTTTAAAGATTAAATTTGATAGTAGTAAGATAGAGTAGTAAAGATAGGGTCGGTCCTGACGTTTTATAGGCTCTGGGCAAAGTAAAAAAATTCTCCTATTTTGCCTTTTCTCTTTCTTTAAGATAATCAAGAGTGAGCCCTTATAAAGAATAAACGATGTAAAATATGGGCCCTATTGTTGCTCTTTATGAAGATCAAAACCTTCATAAAGAACAAAATGAAATAAAATGGGGCCTTTTTTGTTGCCCCATTTTATTTTTCGTGTGGCTGGGCCGTAGACACGTGCCCTGCCTGCCCTTACCCACGGCCAAACCTCAGTAAAGATAAGATTTTTATCTATTAAGATAAAGTTATTATTTGTTAGGATTTAATCTTTTAAATTTTTTAT
>JAOSBL010000004.1:27422180-27436648 GCA_027568915.1 Erythroxylum roraimae
AGACGAGACTTACCATCTCCTTTTCTCTATTCACAGTAGCGGTGGAGAAGCTATAACTTTGTTCACTACACTTGGTCGGAGCCGGCCGTAACATGATGTTACTCTCTGATCCTCCTTTCTCAACAAACCTAACCACTGTGACTTTAACGGCTGGGTGTTCCGCCATCCTACCCCCCAACTCCAACGCCTCGCGGTCATCCGGACCACCAAAGAAGATGATACAAACCCGTTGGGCCAAAGTTGAGTTTGTTGGCCCAGGAGTCTCACGTTCTCTTCCAAATCCACGGTCCACAAGAACCGCCACCGAGCATGGCGCTTTCTTTAGGACCCTCTGATTAACCCCTTTCCAACCATGGCCCATATTCTCCACTGAGTCACCACCTTCCCCTCTCCACATCTTGTGAAACGGCAACACGATCATAGCTACTTGCTTACTCTCTGCCACCTTACAGATATCTTTATGCATTGTCGACAACGCTGATATCGCCGTCGTGGGTCGGACAGAAACTCGACCCAGTTGACTATATGCCTGAAACGCGCCGGAGAGCCTGTCGTGCCACTCTCCACGACGAAAACGGTTGATCAACGGGACTCCATTTTTACGTGCCCGTTGAACCATTATAATCGATGAAGACCGCTCGGTGAGCTCAACCAGGTGCATTGTGTAGAGCTTGAGTTGGGACTTCTTGGTGCTCCTAGTTGCCTCAATGATGCTAATGAGTGAGGGCACGTTTCCAGGTCCATGAACACATGCTAGGATGCGAAGCTGGTCCTTGGAGGAGTCGTTTTGGTTCAAGTCACGGAGCTTCCGGTGAGTGCGAGAAGAGGCCCGGCCCCGAGCTGGTTTGTAAATGGCCATGACTGTCGGGGTTGTAATGAAGGTGGTAAAGAGTGCCATCAGAACAAGTATTGCGAAGGTCTCATCGTTAAGCACCTGAGGCAAAGAAAGAAACATATTTCATAACATTTTATTTTGAAAATTTTACAATTGGCTAAATTATTTAATGAAATATAATGTAATTATGTAACTTTATAACTATAATTTACAGAAGACTCCTTATTTTGAGGTGTAGTACATGCAATTACTGCAAGGTTTGTGTGACGAGGGTGCACACGAAATCAAATAGATCACTGGGACTTTTTAGTCAATTAGCCAATGATAATAATAATATTCATATTATTATAACAAATAATATTAAATTTGGTGAACAAATGAGCTCATGAGTCCTGGCATCTTGGAATTAAGTAATTAGGTTGGCATGTTACTTTTCAACAAGTTTGACCAAACTCCATCATGTAGGCCAACTTGTAGCAGCAACATGTCTGCTTAGGAATTGCATCACTCCTTAGACTCAACTTTTTTGTTTCTATCTTAAATTATGAGACTTTTATGCTAAGTTATGTGATGGCATGGTATAAGATGCTCTAAAACCATGTCCAAATCAACTTACTTTTCTTTACAAGAAAACGAAAATATATATAAATACCTTTTGTCCTACTGGGACTAAGGTGACAACGACTTAATTATTTGTACGCAATCCACTACGAAAGAATAAGAGAATACCCAATTCCCAAAAATGAATATAAAAGCTGTGGTTTTGACGAAAAGGGCGAATTATTCTTGTTGTATAATCCTTTTCACTAAATTTGATTGAACTGTTTCAAACCTTAAGAGTTTAAGATTCGAGGGTTCGTGTCATTGGGGGTAGGACAAATGATAAGATTGATTGAATTATGTGTCAAACCTGAAGAGGTTAAGATTCGATGGTTCGTGTACTGGGGAGGAACAAATGACAAGATTGATTGAATTATGTGAAGAAGAAGGCAAAAGGCCAGGGAATACAAAGTTGGATCTCATTTTCGGAGTACTATTCCTAATGACTTTTGAACTTTGATTATTGGTCAGAAAAAATTGAGTCAGGAACCCAGCTCACATGGAATATGTCTTGTCGAAGAGAAAAGAAAAAATAGAAAAGCACATGAATTGGATAAATAAATAAAAAGAATCTACACAAATAAAAGAAATTAAATGAATAACTCTTAATAAACATTTCATTATTATTTTCAACAATAATTCAATAAATTTTTTTACTGACTTTATCTTAATTAATAAAGAGACTATTTATGAATTAATAAAAATTTTAATAAAAAAATACTCTTTATTTTTATTAAATTACGGGACCTGATATATATATTATGACTTTATGGTGTCTCTAATGTGTGTTTACACCTTGTGGAACATTAATCTAGTATTAGTAAATATCAACTAACACGTGGTCGATGGAGTTTGGACCTATGTGGTTAAGCTTTTCCTAAACATTGGAATTAACCATTGAACATAGAAACCGTGTTGGGTGTCCCCATCTCGATTTATGACGGGACAATCATATTTCTACCTAATCTTATAACTATAATTAAAATTTAGAAAAAATATAATAAATTTTTAATAAATTAGTCAACAAACTAACCTAAGATGATATCATCAATTTACATAATTATTTGTATATAAAATTATCAAAATTTTAATACACAATTCATAAAAATTTTGCTAGTATATAAAATTGAGATATTAATAATACGTAAATTTACTCTTAACTAGTAGAAAAGCACAATCAATATCTAAATTTTTTATTTTTAGAAATATTCAACCCAATAACTCAACTTAGGTATGACTCGTAATGCCATTTTGTTTTGAAAATTTCGAGTTCCAATAACATGGGGAAACAAAAGAGAAATTGGAGTAGATTTGCTTTAGGTGAAATGTATTTAGGCATGGAAATAGGAAACGGACCTTTTTCTCCTTGCCTATGTTGAGAACAATGAGTTCGACCAAGCCTTTAGTATTCATCAAAAACCCGAGTGTTAATGATTCTCTCGCAGGTATCATGAACATCATCGCCACCGCAAATGTCCCCAGAATCTTACCGGCACATGCCGTGGTTATGACCAGAACAAGAAGCCCCCAGGATCGGCCACCGCTTATGGTGGCAACGTTTGTCTTCAGTCCACTAGAGGCGAAATACAATGGAAGTAACAAACCGGTCACGAAATCTTCAATCCTCTCTATTAATCTCTCTGCAAACTCTCCTCCTTTCGGAATTGTCAACCCGAAAACGAATGCACCGAAAATTGAATGAATCCCAATAAGGTCAGTCATAAACCCTGAAACCATAACCCCACCTAAAGTCAAGCAAATGTAAGCTTCGTCAACCACGTCGTGTTCGGAGGAGCACCGCCGACCAACCCATTTCATGGCGGGTCGGATCACGACTAACATGAATATAACAAAAGCGACCCCCGAGAGTAGCACCCAGATTGAGATTAACGGGCTTTTGTGATCGCCGCCGGCACCATCACCGGCGAGAGCGACGGCGAGAGCGAGCAAGATCCATGCAGCGACATCGTTGAATGCGGCGGCAGCCATGGCGGTCTCTCCGACCTGAGTAGTGAGCAGTTTGAGCTCTGCTAGAATGCGAGCGAGCACGGGAAAAGCTGTGATAGAGAGAGCCACGCCCATAAAGACAAAGAATTGTCCGTAGCCAACTTTGTCTTCACCTTCTATTGTTTTGCGAATGACATAAGCAACACCTATGCCACCTAAGAAGGGTAGAGATATTCCGGCGAGAGCTATTCCAAAGGCTCGCTTTCCACTCCGCCGAATCGACGACAAGTCGAGCTCGAGACCCACCAGAAACAGAAAGAAGAGAAGGCCAATACTGGCAACAGATTCGAGAATCGGAGTGCTCCATTTCGGGAAAATCCTATGCATGTACGCATGATTTCGTCCAAAAACTGATGGTCCCAGCAAAATCCCTCCCTATAAGTACAAACATTCAACATGAAGTAAACAGCAACTACAATTCAAGTAGACACGCACATAATTTGTCATGTTTGTTTTATGCAAGAGTGAGAGAGAAGCATACGTACAACTATCTCGGCAATGACTTTGGGTTGTCGAAGAGGCTTGAGAAGGAACGCAAGAATTCTGCTAATCACAAGGATTAAAGTAGTCTGAACAATTAGTAAAGGGAAGGCGAAATTCAGAGGGTTATCTCCTTGCCAAGCTCCATCTGATGAAGTTTTAATGGAAGTTATGTTGAACGGTGCCATATTTTGTTTGTTGGTCCGACCAAAGACAGCTTGAAGGTTGTGCAGAGCAGCCGGGGTACTTATAGGGTTGGCCGTCGGGGGGTGCCTGTCACAAACAAGTTAATGTGCTTGTTCCTATTTTTTTGACTAGTCAGAAGATGCAAATTTGTACATTTATGTGTATACTAATTAATCTACACACTTATCTTATGTTAAAGAAAAACGAATCATTTGGTGAGAGATCCTGACATGTATGGTGATTTGTGGTAATTGAGAAGTCTAATCCCATTTCATACACATCTTTAGTTTAAAATAAATTATTAAATAAAAATTAATTTATTTATTTTAATTTATAAAAATTTATTAATTTATAAAAATTAACTTATTAATTAATAAACTAATTAGTTTTTAACAACAAAAATAAATTAAACTTAAAATTTAAAAGCTGAACTAAAAAAATTAAACAATTAAAATTTTTTATAATTGAATTAATTAAATGGACTGAATTTTCTAGTCACTGATTAATACTTGAATAGCACACCGAGATTTCGGGGGGGTTTCGTGTGATCAAAGTGGACGCTTTTCCTTTCTTCTGTCCTTTTCAACGAGAAAAATATTTAGGCTAGTGGGGGTAGACGTAGTTGATGTCCTCACGAGAATCTTGTAATTTCCCTTGTAACTTTCTACATTTTATTAATTGGAATGCGGATCAAAGTTGAACTTGCCACTGCAACAAGGTTAACTAGGTCAAATACTCTCTTCCAACTTTGTTCCATTAAATTTTATCTATATATTTATATAAAATTTATATAAATATATAGATAAAATTTAATAAAATAAAAAGATTTGATCTCAACGTTAAAACTCCACACTAAATAATGGTAGAACAAACCATGACCATTTTGAGATGCACAAAATATTTAAACAATCTGTCGTCCTTATTGTTATTACTATCATATAAAAACATTTATAGAATCTTAATAATTATAAAATAATAATTATATAATTAAATTCAAAAGGTTAAGTGTTAGCGAAACTTTCGAAATTATTATTATTATTATTATTATTATTATTATTATTAATTAATCTGTTTATGTAGATCTTAAACTATTTGTTAATATATAAAAATATCTTACACAAAATAATAAATAAAAATTGTAAAATATAATAATCATATAATTAATTACAAAAAATTTAATACAAAATTTCTGATTATCTTGATCTTATAAAAACAACAATTATATCATGTCTCTCAACATCAATAAAAAATATAATTATTAATTTTAAAAAAAGTAAAAAAAATTAATTAGGAATCATTAATATCTTGTTACTATCATTAAAGTAATGATTGTCCTTCAATTAACTCATATAATATCTTGTCATTATCATTATAATATTACATTATTTGTAATTCAAAACATCTAATTAGAACTTCGTTTGAAAATTTACTTTTTACCATATACTTCACTAATTATTTGTGGATGAGCTTGTTCGGTAAATAATTTATCAGTCATTTTTTTGGTAGATTAAAAGATTTTAACTATTTAATTAAATTAAAATGTTTAGTTATTATGTTTAGTAATTAGCTAATTAGGTAGGTAGATTGAACCTAATTCATTGATTTTGAAAAAGGCCTTATAAGGATCGTTTTCCTTCGACGGTTAAGAAATTAAGAGACTAAAAGATTATCATATTTAAAAGTTATTATAAATTACTCAAAAAAAATAGAGATAATAAGCTTTATAAGTTATTTTATATATAAACAATTAATATTAAATAATTAATTTTTCTAAATATCTATAAATAAATAGTTCTATATTAATTTATAGTAAGTTTAAGTGTTAATAGAATCAGCACACACTCTTCTGGTCACCGATACTTAGCAAAGAACTCTCACCTATAATTATATCATTTGAGGACACCTAACAGCCGCAAAAGGAGGATCTATGTCAGCTAAATTAATTTTAAGTGCTAATGGAGATGCTCGACTCTTCTTTGGTTATGCCCACGTTCCAGTTACCATTAAGACACGTTTCCTTTTCATTTCCAAGTTCCTTGCATCACCTAATGTTCCAGGAAACATACTGAAATTAACAAAACCAACTTGGTTGAGAAGATTGACCCGATTCAAATGAAAGGAAAAAAAAAAAGAAGCAGATTATTTACGGTGCGCTGTCATATTCCTCTCGACTTTTAGCATCATCACATAAAGAGAAAATAAAAAGGTAAGTTCCGTACAGTGTATATTTTAAAACTCGGGCATGTTTATTTTTATTTATTTTTGTTTTTAAATTTAGTAAAAAAAACTTTGTATGTTTCATGTTTAGGTTTTGGTTATTTCAAAATTTAAAATTTATGAAAACCATAAAAAACAGTTATTGTATTTTGTTTCCATAATTTAATTTTGGGTTAATTATAAAAAAACTTAAAATTTTTTCAATTTTTCAATTATAGCTCGAACTTTAAAAAATAGAAATAAAATAATCAAATTTTTAATTTTTTCAATTATATTCCGAACTTTAAAAAGTAGCAATAAAATATTCAAATATTTAATTTTTTTAAATTTTATCTAAACGTTAGTGTTTCCATTAAGTTTTCTGACGTAGCTTACCATTTGTTTCAGAAATTTTAACTATTAATACGTGTCAGTCAAAATTAACACAACAAATGAAGATTAATGAAACGACGTCGTTTAATCACATAATGAAAACGACGATATTGTTTAAAAATGACCTAAATCAGAATACGCAGCCCCGATGACTTTACCCCTTGATTTCAATTTTTTCCTTTATTTTCAATTTGTACTCTCAATGTCCTCACCCTTCGATTTTCATATTACGTAGCCCCGATATCCTTACATTAAAGACATCATAAGCACAAACTAAAAAATAAGAGCTTACTAATGCATTATGTTGTAATGTGAGAGTAGTTTGAGGCGTCAGAAGAACAAATAGAAAACAAAGAGTTAAGGATATCGGGAGAACAACAGATAGCGTCGGGTTAAAATTGAAGAAAATTGAAAGTTTGAGTATTTTATTATTACTTTTTAAAGTTTGAGCTAGAATTTAAAAAAATTTAAAGTTTAGGCATTTTATTATTACTTTTTAAAGTTTAGACTATAATTAAAAAATTGACGAAAGTTTGAGATTTTTTTAGTAATTAATTCTTTGATTTACTATCAACTAAATATATATTATTTAATTATTTAATGTATCAATTATTAATAAAAATTATGAAAATTTTAATTTAATTTAATATTATATTAATTAAAAATATGATTAATTTAATTTTATTTAACAGTTTATTTAATTTGTGTAATTAAATTAAATAAAATTGATTAAAAATTAGAAATAAATACAAATAAATTTAAAATATTTTCAAAATATATAAAATTCAAATAAATTATTATTTAATATTTAATTATATATATATATATAATATTATATAAGATATTAAAATAGATTTAATTAATTTAAAATAATTTATCTTTAAATTTTATTTAATATATAATTATTATCAGTAATAAAAATATAATTATATTGACACCAACAATTAAATAGAATTTTTTACTTGAAAACTAAAAAAATTTAAAAACTATAACAAAAAAATAAAAGTAGAATCAAACAACTCTTAGTTTGTACTCTTTCATGAAATATTAAGTTGGAATAGTAGATTGTATATCAAATGTTAGGAGAAGAGAGGTACGGTTAAAAACTATAAATTAATCAACGTGTTTATTAATAAATGTTATGTGAACTCGGAAAAATTGAACGATGGGATCACGCGGACACACGAAAGTTGGGAACATAAGATTTTGCCTCCAATTCAATACACTCCTGCAGGAGGCCACAAGGCAGCATTGGTTTCAGAGAGCTTGTCTCCAGGTGTTTCCCTTCATGAGACTCATTAAAGACTCATTAAATAGTAATTAATGCATTAGAATTGAAATCTATACAATTTTGCCACTTCAGTGTCTGATTCATGGCTCACTCAACTCAGGTGCAGGTTTTCTGCTCAAATCCATTAGGGGTTTACACGTCTTTGTGGCTTTAGTCCACCGCTTGCTTAATGAACAAGACAAAGGCCATTCAATTCGATTCAATTCGATAGCATTTGAATAGCCTTCCTCACTTTAATGCAGCTCTTAACACGTGAGTCGAGAAGGAAATTAATGTGCAGATCGGCTAGTATCAATTGCGGCGATGACCAGATCAGGACTTCACAGGCTTTTAGACCCTCCGTAGATGATCGAAGAATCACTCCACTGCGATGAGCACGGTGTCCTATACCGCAGAACCTTGCGCTAATTAGGGTGTTTTGTTTTTTTTTCGGTCTATTCCATTGTAGCAAAAAAAAAATTTCAACATTAAATTTTTAGTATCAAATAGAATCTCAATTTATGGATTATAATTAAATATACCTTTTAATATTGTTAGTGTATAGTACATTCGTTCTTATAATTAAGATTTAATATATAAAATCTTTAAAACAATTACAAGGAATAAATTAAACATTTGTCTTATTATTACATCCATCATTGGAAAATAATGGACAGGTTACATGTTCTGTTATGAAAGAAAGAGACAGATGACTAAGAGTAGGCAATTAGGTCCTAATCTAACTAAGCCAGATCGGGAAATTAAATATTTTATGTCACTATTCATAAAAGCTTAATGATCATTACAACTCCCTCCCTATGTACTATTTCGTCACACAATTAAATTCTGGCAAAAATTTCAAAAGATAAAACCTTAAAAAAAATGACAGCTTGATCTGAGGGGTGTTTTCAAGAGCAACACGTAATTTCCACGTGCCAAATTGCTGGAGGGTTGTTCCAAAGAATGGTTACGTGTTAGTGTTTTGGGACCCAAAAGTCAATATCTCAAGCGGTCAAGCCACGTTCCTCGTATTAACACACTCGGAATACAACAGTTTGGTCTTCCAAAGATATCCCATGCGAGTTGAAACACAAATTTATCTTTCAAAATCATCTTCTTTGTAATCATTACAATAAACTTGGTCTGCATCTTCTCTCCCGTACGTTTCAAATGTCGATAAGATCTTAATTAAAGAAAGTCAAACTCAAAATTAATGGATTAAGTAACTTGTCAGGAATTTCACGTCCGATAAGTACAAGAATATTCAACAATTTATACAAATGTTGATAAGATCTTAATTAAAAAGGGTCAAACTCAAAATTAATGGATTAAGTAACTTGTCAGGAATTTCACGTCGGATACGTATAAAAATATTCAACAATTTATAACAGCCTGCAAACCTCCCCTCTTGAGCTAATTTTTAGAGGTGTGTTAGTTATTTCTAATATAGTATCAGAGCTTGCTTATTTTGATAGTTTAGAGCGGTGCTCAGTTCTATCCCTTTGCCTAATATGCTCATCAAATATCTAGCCTTATTCTAGGCTGAGGGGAGGTATATCAGGAATCTCACATCGAACAAGTATAAGAACATTTAACAATTTATAATAGTGTGCAATTCTCCCCTCTTGAGCTAGTTTTTAGAGGTGAGTTAGGCTCAAGAGGGGGAGGTTTACATACTTGTCCAATGTGAGATTCCTACCATAAGTAATAAAATAATTTTAGTGAAAGAGTTTGATGTAATAATTACGTAATAAAAAGCAGTAATTTAATGTGTTGTTAAAAATTCAAAATTAAAACATTTTAAAACTACAAGTATCGTAAAATTTGATTTTTTTTAAAATTATCCCTTTTAATATAAAAAATTATAATTATTAATGTGTAATTTATTAAATATGTATTTGAAATAAATTATTTATTTAATTAATAATTTTTAAATTAAATAAGCGACTCAACTCAATTAATTAATAAAAAATTCAATAAAAAATAAATTCTTACTTATGAGGAAATGGACAAATTCGAATCAAACCCAATAAGTTATTGGGAAGGCAACTTACCACTTCGGAACTTTGTAGTTGATGTTTAATCCTATCAAAACTTGGCAAGTTTAAGATTGAAAGCAGAGGTGTGGAACCCATTTTTATGGAGATGAGGATGGAAGAATAGATTACTCTTGATGTATCCCTCTCTTTTAGTGGGAGCACAAATGTCTCCAAGATCATTTGCTATGACTTCTAACTTCTCTGATTACTTGTCTTCATCTTGTAATGTGTTATGATGGCGTGATTTTCGAATCTCCAAGTCCTTGATCACTTATGACATGTATAATGTGATGGTAAGAGAAATTTGCGACAGGTCAGTATTAAAGTCGTATCTGTTTATGTTTCAAACAATTTGTGGCCTTTGGACTAATCTACCTCTTTTCATTGATCACCAAAGTCCTCTCCATCAACTCTTAATGTTTCCCCAACACATGTGTCGTGGGTTTGGGTCTTTATCACCGCCTGAAGAGAGCCATTACAGGGATGATAAGAGGGAGGGACTTTCGTTTTCTTTGTAATTTACTAGAAGTCAAACGAACAAATATCTAATGATCCACAAGAATCTAAGTATTGGCGGAGACGATCATTAAAACTTCGTCATGTTTGAGTTGATAAGGATATTCTTTAGAGTTTAACGGAAAGCATGCATAGTTTTGATCTATAACATAATTGGAAACGAAAATCCTCTGATTATTGTTTCAATACAACAATGCATGAAAGAAGATCAGTTTTGAGGAGTTCAAATTGTAGATGAGAAAGAACTGAACCTTCAAAGCTTTTAACCCTAGTGAATTGATAATTTCCGATCGTTAAAAAACTCAATCGATTTTGCTAATTTAACTATAAAAATTTTGAACCATTCAAAATTTCGGTTTAGTTTTTAATTTTCTAGTTCGATTTATTTTAATAACTTTAGTTGTTAAAAACAAATCGATTTATTAATTAATCAGTTAATTTTTACAAATTAATAAGTTGTTATAAATTAAAATAAATTTATTAATTTTTATTTAGTGATATATTTTTTAATTAAATTTTAAATTATTCGATAAATAAGAATAACTATATTTTAAATTCTTTAATTTTATTCAATTTTTAGTCGATTATATAATAGTGTAACATCCATTAAACGCTTTAAATCGTAAACTTCTTGTATCTTTTAAGAGAGCCTTCTTGGGAAAGTTCTCTGAACTGGAGACAAAAACTGACATACAATATAATGGACGAGCTCGACCTCAGCAGTTGATTTTGAATAGGTACCTGTGGCTCCACCACAAATAATCAAACAATACTGGCCAAAGAATTGAATGGTTGAAGCAATCATGTTTTGTGTATTCAGAAAAGGTAATAGAAGTCATTGATCCAACACCTCTCAAAGAGGGGATCACACAAAATGCAATGTTTTAGCCATTACAAGAAGCAGCAAGGAAGATTTGAATCCTCCGCTAAGGCATCTAAAATTGTCGTCCACTCGTTGAAAAGAAATATGTTTAACAGTTCTATTCGATTATTCAACTCTCCCTTTTCTTTTCATGTGTCGAGTGACCAATCACGAGAAGCTTGTCAAAAGTAACAACACTCACTCCAGTACTTCCATAGCATACTTTAATATTAGTGTTTACGAATTTTGAAGTTAATTAAAAT
Organism: Erythroxylum roraimae; assembly: GCA_027568915.1. Taxonomy (NCBI): domain Eukaryota; kingdom Viridiplantae; phylum Streptophyta; class Magnoliopsida; order Malpighiales; family Erythroxylaceae; genus Erythroxylum; species Erythroxylum roraimae. Next base: position 27,433,828 of record JAOSBL010000004.1, read on the forward strand.
CCATTTTTCAGTCATTTGGAGCCTTTTTTTTTTACTTTTTGATAACTTTTACTATATTTTAAAATATTATATTTATTATTTTGAATAAAATTATATATCAAATATCAAGGGTATAATCGAATACCAATGAGGTCGAAGTATTAATAGATTAAATATATAATTTGGTGAGGTCGAACCATATGAGGTTTTGGATTCAGATATTTACTTGGGTGGAATGAGTTGGACTAATAAGTAACAACAAAACAGACCCATATCGGGCTGTGATGGGAAAGTCTAATATGGAAGTTATATATAAAGGTTAATATTTCATGCAATTACTCATATCATTCGCATGCATACGGATTCTCTGGCTCATTAAGAGCTTACGTTTAGAGAAAACTGTAGAAAGATGTTAACCACGTGTCAGTGAATGATTCCCGTGAAGATCCCAAAAGATTGGAGCTCGTTTTGGTTATGAAAACTGCTTTGGAAGTTCGACTGGAACCAAAATAAGGTATTTTACATTTCCTTCATTTTTTACCCTTTCATGAACGATCCAGGATATGTAATAAGGTCTATGTTATGTGTTACACGTGGTATCAGAGCGGTTAGGATCGAGTTACCGGAAACGAAGGTTTTTTCAATTTTCATCCATTAGTATCGTTAGTTTTTGATTCGTTTTCTAGTTTTTTAAGTATATAATTACATGAAAGTGGTATACATGAGGCTAGTTATGGAAAACATGTTAAAAACGGGCTAGAAAGTGGAAAAACGACTCCCAAGACTGCCGAAAATCGGCCTTCCCATCAGAGGATGATTGTACCATTGGGTGCGTGGACTCCCACGTGGCTCTACAGGGTGATGGACGCGTTGCATGCGCCTCACGCGGCTCATTCTCTCACGAGCAAGGGACGAGTTTGCAAGGGTGGGGACATGTGGACTACTTTGAAAGTTAGAATAGAACCGAAATCAGGTATTCCGTATTTCTTTCATTTTTTACTCTTTCATGAACGATTCATAACACGTAATAAAGTCTATGCTACGTGTTACAATCTTCCTCTCTTGGAACCTGTTCAAACCAGGAAATGCAGTATCAGTTTCAGGTTTCCAAGGATCAGAAACTCCATTATTTGTAACACCAACGTCATGATACCTAGTCACAAATCCAAGCACGCTTTTGTTCTGGACACACACAACCATACGTACACCTATCTTTTCCTTTTAATAAACAATCAGAAGTCAACTTTTCCAGGATAAATGGATTTATCATGAAGAAGGTTCGGTGTACTTGGCATCATAAAGAAGAGGAATGGAGACAAACTGGTATCGCCTTGCCTTAATTGATTCAAAGAGGCGTGGATTGTTAGTGGGTTAGGATCAACTTTTTTGCTAACCACTTGGTGAATGAGAAAAGAGGAAAGCAATGTGTCCGTGAGTCAAGGCCAATCGATAAGGCAAAATGCTCTGCGATACAGCAGAAGCTTCACGTGTGATCATGCACCACCAATTTGTGGTTAAAAGATCAGGTGATGTTTACTTCGCTAGTGTTTCCCTTAACTCACATGCCACCATATCATCAAGAACAAAGTGTTTTAAAGTCACATATAAATATTTATTTATTTTAAAAAGTAAAGAAAACAAGATACAAATTTTATATGTTGTTAGCAATAGTAACGGCGATTGCATGGCTGCTGGTAGTAATATTTTTTCAGGGGTTTTGGATCCGTCTACAGCAGAAGCTATGGGTATCCGTGAGGCTTTAAGCTGGGTTAAAAAGAAAAACTTACATTCTGTTATTATTGAATCTGATTCGCAATTGGTTATTCAGAGCCTTCTCTCAATTAATCGCAATCGGTTTGACATAGATTTGATTATTAATGAAATTATTAATGATTGCTTATTTCTTTGTCATTCCATTAATAATATTCATTTTGGTTTTTATAAAAGATCTGCGGACTGTGCAGTTCACTCTCTTGCAAGAAATGCTAGTCCTATGTCAGGTCTTGTTTATTAAGATTTATCTTTCCCTGTTTGTATTTCTTCAGCCTTAGCTGCTGATAATGGTTGTTAATGAAGTTTCCTTCTTTTGTTTTAAAAAAAAAAAAGATACAAATTTTATATAAATAAATTAACTTTCTTTAATTTTCGAAGTTGATAATTTCAAGTTTAAGACCTATGCCTAAACATATGAATGATAAAAAACATGAAAATTTTATGCATCGGCCTCCATATAAATAGTAAGAAAACATTTATAAAAAATAGTGTATTAATGTATATAATATTAACTTTGTGTATATAGTATTCATATAAGACAACTTTCATTATTAAATAATTAATTCAAGGACACCTCATAAGTCACTATCTTGACTTTAGTTGTAAATTTTAATATTTTATGTATGGCATCTCAAATATAGTCAATTTTAGTTGAATTTAAGCAATATTTAAGTTTCAAAATAGCAAGAGACTTAGTCATCATATCTATTATATATTATAATTTCATCACGGGAAATAACATCTCGATGACATGCTTTGTCTTCTTATGAAATATTTTATCCTTAGTTAAATATACATCACTTTGGTTATTATAATGAATCATAATGACTTTAGAATTAAAGTGAGTTCAATTAACAATCCTCTCAGCCAAATAGATTCTTCGAAAGCTCTTACAATAACTATATACTCAAATTTTGTAGTAGACAATGTAAATTTATTTTTCAACTACCTTCACAGCTACTAATAGAAAACACATACTCCCTCTGATCCATAATAAGTATCGTTTTAGAGGAATGCACACTTATTAAGAAAGTTAATGAAATGTCTGATATACCCTTATTAATTACAT
>JAOSBL010000004.1:27442663-27457770 GCA_027568915.1 Erythroxylum roraimae
GGCACTAGTACATATTTAATATAGGACTTTTAATATTAATAATCTTCTAACATATATGATTACAAACATATATGTTCAATCTTAAGTTTACAAATATTTTAGATATGAACCCATAAACCTTATCCCACAACCCGTGATGGAGCTCCTGTGAGGCTTATTGGTGAAAAATACGAGGAGCTTAGGAGTGATGTAATTGAATTCTAGAAAATTTAATAAACAATGAATTTTAGGTAGAAATATGCTACCAAAGAGACAACGTGATGTAATGTGGCCCAAGCTCAGAAGCATGTTCGGAGGTACTTACTGTGAGGGTCGATCATCACAGTCTCCAGTTGCAACTGAATCACCACCTCCACCTCCAGGGCCTACAGTTGCAGATGAAGCATCACCTGCTGCTCCTGATGCTTCACCATCCACCACTCATACATCATCAAATACCCTTATAGCGGATGAAGGAGACGACCGCCAGCTGGAGCTAAGGGACCTGATGGAAGAAAGTATAAAACAATTGTCAATAATATGTAAGTGAAATCACATGAAACACTATATATGTTTAGGTTTAAATTTTTGCAAATGGTATAAAATTATTTGTTCTTATATTAGGTTGATTCCGTCTGAACCGTGTTCCAGAAATATGACATCTACATTTAAGGAGATGATTGATCCTGAGGGATATGTATGGAAGAAGATCTCTCAAGCCACAAAGACATTTTACTTTGAGGAGTTTGAGGTACAATATGCAAATAATTTTCTTTTTTCATTGATTTGCATACATTAATTAGATAAATATTATTAGATTATAAGTTATCGATTTTTTCTTTTATTTTAGAAACAATTTTATTGGGATTCTGGTATCGACGGGGTCAAACATAAAGTATGGGAAAGGCGAGCTTGTACACGTTATCGCGACTTTATTGGTGCTATACAGAAGCCTGTGTACGACCGCCTTATATTTCTGAGGGCATATGGAGTCGTTGGTAGGAGTATTAGACATCACTTGAGGCAATGTTCATCTCAGGGCATAACTCAACCAATAGATGTGGAGGCCAGAGGGAGACAGTCTCCCCATACATACGAGAGGATCAATTACCCACCACAAGCATGCAGACAGACTTGTAAGTATCTAAATTTTACACTTATATTCTAATTGTTTTTACTTTTCTATATTTCAATTTAAATTGATGTGTGAATTTTGGAATGAAAATATGTATATTATGGATAATGATCATGATATAAATGTATGGTGCCTTATATGGCTATGTTGTTATTGTTATGTAGGAAAAGTCTATGGGCATAAGGCCTACATCCCGTTAGCTGTTTTTGCATACTCACACTAAAAAGCATGACGGTGTGACATTTGTCAACAGCCGATGTAGAGAACTGAATGTATGTGAAATTTATGCTTTAATATTCATTCTTAATAATTATCACTTACTAATATAAGTATTGTGTCCTAATAGGACCAAATACAAGAAAGCATTCAGCGACAGTCTCAGGGAGAACAAGCTGTTGATGAGAATCAGGCATACTTTGATGTAGTGGATGGTAAGGACAGTCATCGAAGGATCTTCGGGCTAGACTTATTTGCGAACACATGTTATTCGCACTCCTCTACATCCAGTACAGCAGTATCAAGTAGACGGCTGACAATGGAACATATCCATCAGCTTAAGAGCACAGTGCAAGCATTGACAAGTCAGTTGCAACAGACGATGTAGTACATGACTAAGCTCCAAAATGACATGGAGCAGTTGAAGGGGAGGGCTAGAGACTTAGCCCATCCGCAGTCACAGGATAATAGGATTGTTGTAGTCATTTGGCTTGAATTTATGTACAATTTAATGTTTTTATTATCAATGAAGAAAATTTTTACTTTATATGATCAATCAACTTTCTGTTTAAACAAATTAAAAAATTTTGCACAGATAATTCAAAACTGTTGAAATTATGCATTAATCATAAGATTATGAAATAAAATTTAGTGTCGAGATTTTAAAAAAGCAAATTTATTACCTTTCTGGTAGAGTCACTGATGGAATATTAGTTTCCGTCGGTATAATTAGTGTTATTTACCGACGTTTTGTAATAAATCCATTGGTGACTCTACAATAAAAATATAAATTTTTCTGATGGTTTATGACAAACCGTCAGAAAAATGCAACATATTTACCGACAGTAACAAATTTGCCGTCAGTAAATTTACCGATAGAAATTTGTAACCGTCGGTATATTACCGACAGCCAATTTGCTGACGTATCTTTCCGTCGGCGAATTCTGTCGGTAATTTTTATTATCGATGGTATATTAACGTTAACCGTCGGTAATTTCCGTCGGTAAATAACCATTTTCTTGTAGTGTTATAAGACTTTCTTCACTGAGGTAAGAACACTTTGTGAACTACTATTTATTTGAACTCAAAAAATTCTTTAAAATGAAATTTGAGCAGCCATCACGATCACGCTGAATGCATAAGGAAAGAGTTCACAGGAACTAAGTAAGTAGTCCTTGTTCAAGAAAAGGAGACGGGATACAGCTTTCAACAGGATCCAAAAGTTACGTGAGAGGCAAGCATCTACATGTACATATATTCAACGACAAGAAAAAACAGATAGTGCCGCTCTTCATTCCACTCGATGGCATTTAAAAGGAAATGTCTGTTTCCGTTGTTTATTTATGTGCTCGACTGTACCATTATAAAGTCGTTCCTGTCAATGACTGTTACGTTTGGAGATTTATGAACGATAGTAATCCTGATAGTGTATGATACTATATATGATGTGATACGATGTTTTCACAAATTAGGAATGGATAAGATCGATTGTTAAGGACAAGTTAAAAAATTACAATGGATTATTCATGAAGTTGCTTTCAGTGAGTTGCCATCAAATTAACTAAATTAGGGCAGAACCAAAATTAAATATTCGGGAAGATCCTATCTCAGTAACAATAAACCATAAGATTGAGAAAGGTTATATCCCAATTTGTGGAAAATTGGGAGCTTAAGTGATTAAAATCAATGTTTTAAAAATTGGACCGGAATTTAAACTGATAAAACAAGAAGTTTAAGGTTTAGGGTTTAAAAGGTTCAATTAATATTAGACCATCGTAAAACTAACTAAAGATTAAATAAAATTAAAAATTTTGAAATATGATTAAAAGAGATTGTCTTTATCTATTGAAGGATTTGAAGTTTAATTGAAAAAAAATGTTAGATGAAAATTAATTGATTTATTTTAGTTTATAAGAATTTGTTAATTTACAAAAATTGACCGATTAATTCATAAATTGATAAATTTTTAACAACAAGAATTATTAAAGTATTTTTCTAAAAAAAGAGTTATTAAAATAAATTTAACTAAAAAGTTAAAAATTAAACTGAAAAATTGGATGATTCAAGATTTTTACAATTGAAGTAATCAAATTGATTGAATTTTTTAATCATTGATTAAATAATGATGGTATACATAAATCTTTTCTATTGTTGTAAGAGAGATCTTGAATTAAGAAATAGATTGTAGAAGCTAAAAAAGGGTATCTTGAGCAATTTCAATAATCGGTTCATTGATATTCCTAATATAGTAAATGTTATCGTACATACAACCATACTCAATTCGATGAGATTGTTTAGGTAAGATATTAATTGATAAATACGAGAAATGCTGTATTGTAAAAATCATTCCTCTAAATCTTTTCACATCTCTTGCATTGTCATAAAATATCTTACATTATCATTAAAAGTATGATGACGGAAATTGAAAATCAAAGAAAACACCATTGAATTGCGTCTGATTCATACGCATTGTTTTGGTGAATCAAGTGATGCACGTCTAATAGATTCATCCATAAAGCCAACCTTACTTTTGGCTTAAGTGCATTTTTTATGGTATGATGTAACTGAGATAATTTTCTTCTTTAAAAAGACAAGTTAATAATGTTGTTCTTGTACGAATGACAAATTCTAACTGTGAGAAAGTTGGGGTTTGAATGGTTAAAATGATGATGATATGCATAGTCCTTTCTATTCTTGACATAAGCTTGACTGCAATGATTAGGTAAGATACAAAGTTGATTAACAAAAAGTAAAAGAAGAGCTGCGCAGCCATGGTTTTTCATTATTGGTAAGAGTTTATATACAAAATGGATTTTTCAATAATAGAATACAAATTGAAAATGACGAAGATAAGAATATAAACAAATGTTGACAATTGACTGCTACTAATAGAAAAACAGTAGCAGAGAAAAGAAAAGAGATAGTCCATGTACATGTTTGTTTGTTGCTACTCAGTAGCAATTGGATGTGTTAATATTCACGTTTAGAATGCTATTTCTCTTTTTTTTTTACAAAAGGTTAAAAAAGACAAAACACTCGTAAAAACACCCTAACTAACGCAGGATTTTGCGGTACTAAATTCCTTGTTTATCTCGATGGATGAAACCCTGGATCAAAATCGAGAGCTCCCGAAGGATATGTAGTCCCGGGCTGAAAACAACTGCGAAAGACCTCCCAATTGGCTAAGGATAGATGCATCCATCTTTTACACTCAATGATTGAAAGACCATCCAATTGGGGACTACAGCAAGCAATACCTAGCTACTTATTCCCAACAATAATTAAGCTGGGTTTGTAATTATCAATACAGAATTCCAAAAGAGCTATCAGTGACTAGTGACTTGCTATATAATTAGCATAATAATGACGAAGAGACAACTACATATGAATTTTTAATTAAACTGTGAGAAACATGGAGTTAGAATGATTAACATGACATGCAAATATATCGTATGTTTTATTTATTTATTTTAATAAAGGGAAGAAGACAGCTTACAGATAGAGTCGAGAGAAACAGAGTCTCAACTGATTTTTCAAAAGGAGTACATGACACCCAATAGTTGTAGTTTCAAAATAAGTGGTACCGAGCTCAAAGTGCTTGGCATATGACGCTAACCAATCTGCACATCGTACGTTTTTCAATCTTGTCATAATTCTGATTTCAAGAACTAGGAAATATGTAGATATCGTGTAGTGACGAGAAAACTCGAACTTTGCAATTTATCAGGTATTAGTAGAATTAGATACCATTAGGTATATTCTTTAGTTATATTTTATATTTTATTTATTTATGTATTTATTTTAATTTTATTTACATAATTATTTAGTGAGTCAGTTTTACTTATTTACTCTTTAACCTGCATCACTCTTTTATTGTCACATTTGCATGTGGGTCTATCGAAAATAGCCTTTCTATTATGTAAAGATAAGGCTGCGTACTATCATACCTCCCTAAATCCTGCTTTATTGCAAGATTTCGGACTGAGAGTGTTTAATATTAGGACGATTTGATGTAGCAAATTGGATGTATTAGAATCGAGAAGTACTAAGTTAGCCAAAAGATTCACGAAGTTAACTTCAATTTGAACTTTTAGAGTTTTTTTTTTTTAATTTGGCTAGGGATACCTACAAGCATCCATGTTTTGGACTAATCAAGACATCCAATTGGAAACAAAACTTGATCTGAACATGAGATAAAGGTCAAGATTCTGGTCATGGACATCATCAATTATAGCAGTGACTCTTAACTAATGATTCCAAGATTGAGAATTAATAAGTTAGGATTAGAGATTAAGATTAGGTTGCTATAAGTATATAATTAATGTCTTGATCAATGTCAAATCATATTTAAAGGATGAACCTATCTCATATTCGAATCCAAATTCAACCCTATTGAAAAGTTTTACATTCAAAGGAAAGGGGCCGTCATTAGCCAGTTGTAACCCATTGATTTCTGTAAATTTTGTTTAGAAAAAATCACCTAGTACGTGATTTTTATAAAAATTCAAGCCACCATGTACACCTATTTATGTGGCTCAAGTTAAATGAAAATAGGGTTTACAATAGGTTAGTGTCGGCTCAAATAGCCCGAAGCTTGACTCGGCTCGACTCTAGCCAATTCCTTAAATAAAAATAAAAAACGACGTGTTTGAGTGAAATTAGGGATGGCAATAGGTTGGTCCCGGTTCAAATAGCCCAAAGCTCGACTTGACTCGACTCTAGCCAATTTCTTAAATAAAAATAAAAAACAACATGTTTAAGTGAAATTAGGGGTGGCAATAGGGTGGTCCTGGTTCGAATAGCCCAAAGTTTAACTTGACCCAACTTGAGCCATTTTTTTATTTTTAAATAAAAATAGAAAACAATGTGTTAAAGTGAAACTAGGGGTGGCAATAAGTTGATCCCAGCTTGAATAGCAAAAGCTGGACTCGACCCATCTTGAACCAATTTTTTAATTTTTAAATAAAAATAAAAAATAATGTCTTTTTTTGCAAAAGAACATCGTTGTTCTTATAGCTATCGGGTCTCGGCCGAACTTGGACCTTGTGAAAAAAACATATTTGAGACTCGATTTGACCCGTTAACTTTAGGTCGAGCCATGCCAAACCAAAGGCTCAATTGTCAACTCTAACCGAAACATCTCAAAGTGTGTGATTAACATAAATTATTTTATTTTACCAAATACCTCAAGAATTCATTTTTTTTGATATCATGATATCTAAAAATATGTAATTGAATTAATTATTGTTAAATTATTAGTTATTTGTTAAATAATTTATTTAAAATATGTAATTATAAATCATTCTATAATTTTAAAAATATATTTGATACAAATCTAACAATTAGGATTATAAACCCTTTTATTAATCAAAGTTTTGAAAAAAAAGTAAAAGGTATATACTTTTGTTCTTTTAAAAGATGGAAAGATGGACTTAAACACTTTTAAATTAACTATTTGTGACTTTAAATATATTTTACTAATTGAGATATAGTAAGCTTCAAGTAACATTCTAACATTTCTCACCTTTTTGTTACTTTAATTAAGAAAAAGATAGTTACCTTTTCTGTAATTTATATCATTTTTTTTAAACAAATTGTCTTTGGATTTAATATTTAAAAATTCTCATATCTATTAATTTTTTCATCAAACATATTATGAATTAAATAATTTTTTAATACAATTCGAATTAAGAAAAATACATATGTTGTGATTATATATCAACTTGATCCAGACGGAAAAGCTAGTAAAGGGTTGTTCATAAGCCCAGCAATGCAAAATGTGGCCCACGAAACGAACAAAACAGAACTGCTGGCGTCGCCCGGACTCGAACCGGAGACCTTCAGTGTGTTAGACTGACGTGATAACCAACTACACCACGACACCTATGCATCCAATTTCTTACGTATAATATGATGATCATTGTAATACGTAAAAAATACTACGAATCACCGACCCAAGTTTCCTTTTTCAAAAAAGGAAAATTTAAACATATTTAAATTTTTTTCTTCAAAAAAATATATTTAAATTTTATAAATATTTTATTAATTATTTATTTATTTACTTTTTATTTTTATTTTTACTCTCTACTTATTTTTTATTTTATTTTATTTTAAAATTATTATTATTATATTTTTTTCTTTTTTCATATAAATTTATGAAAAAATCTATGTAAAAGGATTATTATTATTATTATTATTATCATCATATATATATTAACATTTTTAATCTAATGAGTTACGTCCAAGTGGATGGCCTGATGGCCAGGGGCAGAGCAGAGCCAGGGTAGGGGGCTAGATCCGTATAGACATGTCATTAAACTGAGTCAAAATCTTAAATAAACTGAATCCAACTCCTGCCGTAAACGACAGGCCCCAAGGTCCAATAACCCCAAAACCATTTTTAAAATATTCAGACTTTCAAATTTTGGAGCGCCATTCAGGATCATAATTTATAAATTAACGTTTTGGATTCATCAAAACATAAACAAAAATTGGCATCTGACATTAAATTGATCTAACAAGTTTTGTTGCAAAAACAAGTCACTGCACTACATAACGAAGGAGACCACAAACTCGATAACAGCTTCGAGAAAATTTACAGTTCCTAACAATAAAGAACAATAAACTCAGCCACCGAAACCGTACAGAGTCCTGCCCTGCCTCTTCAGGGCATAAACGACGTCCATCGCCGTCACAGTCTTGCGCCGAGCGTGCTCCGTGTAGGTGACGGCGTCACGGATGACGTTTTCCAGAAAGATCTTGAGAACGCCGCGAGTTTCCTCGTAGATTAACCCGCTAATCCTCTTAACACCGCCTCTACGAGCCAATCGGCGAATTGCTGGCTTCGTGATACCTTGGATGTTATCGCGAAGAACTTTCCTGTGCCTCTTGGCTCCTCCCTTGCCCAATCCCTTGCCTCCCTTGCCGCGACCTGACATTTTCGAGAGAGAGTGATGGAAATTCTGGTGGTTAGGGTTTTTAATCCCAAAGAGGATATTTCAATTGAAGCTTAGATCTGTTATTGTCGAAGACTCGCGGATGTGGTCGGTATTTAAAGGACACCGAGTTTATGAGATTCGGTATGCGAGGGCGAACGGAGACCGTTGATTTTGAATTTCATCCAACGGCTCAAAACGGCGATCCGTGTGCTTCTTCTTGCTTTGGTGTTAGGAGATATGAAATATGGGTAACGTTAACCGTTGGATCAGGCAAGATCGAGAGCTATCATTACCTATCTGTTTTTATGGCATGCGTCGAATGTTATTGGTTGTTGTTGCCTTTGTCGGATTGATGACATGGTGCCTATATTATATTCGTCGTTCGAGATCAAGTCGGTGTTCATGTGGCTGTAGTTTAGTGGTTAGAATTCTACGATGTGGCCGTCCAGATCTGGGCTCCAATCCCAGCAGGCACAATTGGTTGCTTTTGTTCCTCGAGTCCATATTGTACTGTTGGAGTCATAAATAGTAAATGAGCTGAAAATAAATGTTCATATCAATATTTAGAATTATATTAAAATTTGAGATTACATTTAGAAAAGTATTTTTTAATTTTTATTAATTTTAATAAATATAAGCATTAAATTTTTTAATTACAAATGAGACTAAATTTTAATATAGAATATGTTTTATATGATAAAAATATAAACATTATTTTTATATGTTTTACAATTTCTTTCTAAATATGTAGTTTAATTCATTTTTACAAATCAAAATAAATTTAGTTTTTCAAATTTAAATTTTATTATGCATGTCGAAGCTATAATTATGAATTCTTGATTAGGCATGAATTATTTTACTGTATTTAAGAAATGTCTTTCTTTTAGTGGAGGTGTTAGTGATGTATTAATATGGTGGAGAAGTTAGTGATGTATTGATATGTAAAGGTTTAAAATTTGATGAAATATCTTTTGGTGGCAAGTTTGACTTGAAATATTTGATGGATTTGCGAGAGTTTGCCTAAAGAATATATAAATTAAAAAATTAAAAAACTCTTTTATCAATTTTTAAAAATTATCAAATATATTCCATGTTTAGCACTATATCATAATAGGGGCAAAATGTAAGATATTTTGTGGCCCATGTGAGTTATAGATTTGAGTCTATTGGAAAGAACCCAAAATCATAGTTATTGGGTCTCAAATAGTTGGGCTCAAATGAATCCCAGACCCTTTCCTCTCTCCTTAAAATTAACCCAAAAGACATGTTGTTAGGTCCAAAAGACAAATTGTTTGGATGATTTTCGTATATGTTAGAAAATCATGAAAGATGGTTAACTTAACCATTAGAGAAACCTGTAACAGAGACATAGAAAGAAAGAGAGGAAATACAGTTTTTACAAGAACATTCCAGAGATATGGATTCAGGTTTGTTTTACAATGTCTACATAAATCGATCCATAAATTTCTATCAATTGGTATTAGGACCACAGTGTTGCATTGTTGTTTTCGTTTCTGAAATGAAAACCAGTTTAATGTGTAGATGAGTGTAATGTGTTATGAAAACAAAATCAAACATGAAATCGTGTTGAGTTTACCGTGTTTTATTTGCGATAACGTTCCTGCTTCTATAAAGATATGCTTATTATAGCACCTCACTCCCGCAAGACACGTACTCGACATCATCAATGATGTTCGAGTCCGAACCCCTAGAGGGTGGCATGCTAGAGCACTCAGTCAGTCAAAAATCGATATAAAATTTTTTTTGGATAACAAACATACACACCTTTTTGCGGAAATCAACATTTCAAATCGGGCTCACTTTATTCATAAACTTTTTCAATCACAACAATACAATCAACAGAACTTTCAATAGCCAATTGGGCCCTTTCACAAATACATAATGCTTTAGTCATAATGTCTTTATATTACAACATAAATCATATACAAATTTTACAAAACTTTTGGAATACATATTGTACAGAAATCATGGAATATACAAATTTATACAAAAATAGGAAATTATAAATGCAGACGCAAACTGATCCCAACCCTTATCTCTCACTTGCATGTAGTAAGTATACTCCCGTTGCCTAACGGGATATTCTTCTGATCCTAAAAAATATTTGCAAATTTTGGGTGAGTTTTGCGAACTCAGTGTGGTAACCATCATCGATGGTTCACTCAATTCATGCAACACAACAATTGACATAACATATAATTCACATCTTTGCACTTTTGCATAGTTATCACATATCACATTTACATTTAAGAGCAATCAATTCGGCATTTCAAACAATCAACATACTTGTTAAAAATGCATATGAAATGCTCATGAGACTCCTTTCCAATTGTTACGTTGTTATAACCGAGTGCCTAAATTGTCTCGTATTTATTTTAGATACCGGACTCATTGCTAACTGTCCCTTATCCGATGTGGATACAGGGCTCATTTTACATAGTAAGCCTTAGGCTTTTAATCACTTTTTGAGCTCGAGGCTCTTTTCACACATTGAGCTTTAAGCTCTGATCGGTGGCTACTCTAGTCACAATTGTCATTATCTGATTGTGCATTCATGTATGGAATGCTAATTGTGCATTCATGTATGGAATGCATCTATCACAATCAATCATATTATGAAGCACATAGTTCATCCCATTCACATTCAAGCATCACTTCAATATTGCATTACATTTCACAATCATCTGATCTTCTGTTCGGAAATCAACACAATTCAATTCACATTTATTAAGCAATTCAAACATAATCTAACATAACAAATAATTGAGTAGAACCGTCTAGGTTATTCACAAGTTGCTCCCAAAGCTAAAGCCTGGAAGTGTCGTCAACGTCTGGAGGTTGACGTTTCAATTGTCCCTCTAAATCAAATAACATACACATATATCATAATTTGCACAATTATAAATGTTCAAAAATGCACATGTATGAAATGAAATATGTACAATGCATGTTCATGACAATCCCGGGTATTTTTTCATCAATTTATCACAAAATCATTCTCATATCAAAACTCATCTAAGTATAATTTATATTTAGGTTTATGCCTCACTAAAACCATTAAAATCTCTATTCCTTTCCCATTGAATCATTTCAAATTTTTCCATGACACACTTTCGGGTCTACTGTTCACATTCAATCAGAGAGTGAAAATGAACTAATTTGGTCATACTCTCTTCTAAAAAAGTGTTCCTCTATGTCTTATATTTCTATTGACATTAAAATCACTCAATTTGGTTTAGTAATTTGGAAGATATACCTCAAATATTTTTAGACTGTTCTTATTCAAAAATAGTATACTAGCACAACTTCCATCCAAAAATTTAACATCTTAGAGACTGAATCACAATTCGACTTCTTTAGATGATTTGTAGCCCTATTTCTATAGTTTACTACAAATCAAAAATCATCTCATTTAGAATCCCATGAGTCCAAATATGATCAAAATACTAAGTGTATTCAGTAAGATAATCCTATTTCACTGTTCCAACAAATTCCACACTTTCATTTGATCAATCTATTTCAATTCAATCTGAAATGCTACCAATTTTTGTGGAGAGGTAAAACAATGTGTTAGAAATCTATTGGTTCAAGAATCAAGTCATTTAGAGGTCTAGAGAAGAAGTTATGGTGAAAAGAAGCAAGACTGTTCAGAAAAAGGAAAATATCTCAAAAGCACGAGGGTGCAAATCATCCTTCAATCAAGCACGATGGTGCATTCTTGTTAAACCTCAATGTCACCGTCATGCTTATGCACGACGGTGCAAATCCATTAAATTCTCAAAAGTAGCACGACGGTGCAATTTCTCCTTCTTCTCCACTTTGCTTCTTCTTCCTCAGACTTCATTTGTTTTTCTTTTCCAACTTAAATTCCTCTAACTTATTGATAATGCATTTCTTTACGCCACACACTTTTTAAACCAAACTGAATCAAACTTATACTCCAAATCTTAAGAATCCAAAACTAATATTTTCTACCTCTCTCTCTACCGTATTTTTTTTCCATTTCTTTATTCTCATTTTTGTATCTTCCCACTAGTCTTTCCATTCCTAATTCATATATTCAGTCTTTCCATACCCATTACAACCTCTAAACATATAAAATGCAAACTTATATAAAATTTAATTAAAATCGAAACTTCTCACATACTTTCTCTCACTACTGCGTTAACATCTTTCTCTTTCACCTGATGCATTCATTTCCATTTTCCACACTTTCAACTCCTCAACAACAACGTCATTTCATTATACACTTTACATTTAAAAACTTTGCACTATATCACTTATTCACATCCTCCTCTGTTAACACTTCATTATTTTTTTTCATGCATGAACATTAAATATCCATATATATATATATATACATCCACAATAGCTTACAACTACTCTCGGGTATAAAAACCAAAAGTCAAGTCAAGAAATTCATCGAATATTCAACACCTCTGAAAACTTTAAAGTCACTATTCAAACCCCAAGCATGACGGTGCATTTTGCCATTATTCACCAAAGTCACCGTCGTGCATAATCCATTACACCCAAAAAGCCGCATTTTCACTATACCTCAAGCACAACGGTGCATTTTGCCTAAAACTTCAAAAGTCAAGTACGATGGTGCAATTCCACTTTTTCTTCTCCACCGAAATCTCAACTTCTAAACTCCATAACTTTTGATCCAAAACTTCAAAATTTACAAACTTTATACCAATGGAAAGCTAACAGAAAGATCTATAACTTTCATGAAAACAATTTTGTCAAAATCGATCTAGATCAGTACAATTTATTAATGGAAGTTTCAGATCAAATTTTAAATCTCAACTATTCACGTTCAGTAAATTCCCAAATTTCCATTCTCCAAAATCCAACACTTTAATTTTTATTTCTAGCCTTTCTACTCCATTTCATTCAACTCATTCACCATAAATTCACACTACCTCTAAATATGCAAATTTAACCAAGTTCCATCGAAATCATTAAAAAAAACAAATATCAGTAGTTGAACTCTTTATGCTTTGCCATACATCATTCACTGCATTTTCAACTTTTGTCCATAGTCTCCATTTTCCTCTCGACTTTCATTTATACACTCATTCCCATCTTAGATCATCATTTTACAACTACTCTTCAACTCAAAAATCATTTTCTTAATCATCTCTAAGGAACTCACCTACTCACGTACACACACATATATATATACATGCACAGTGAATAGAAAACAGAGCATCTCACCTTTTATACTTTAATTTTCTACACTCATCCTATACACCATTTCATTGCTATGTCAAACTCCAAAATTCATTTCTACATCACTTGATCACTAATAATTCATCAACGACTAAATAACACTATATCCACAATTTTCATCCCATTAACACAGTGTTTATGAATAAACACGTAAATGCCATGTTCATGTAATTGACAGTAAATTCATTAGATTTATCTCATAAAGCCATAACTCCAAAGGATTTACTAAATACTTACTTGTTAAAGATTCCAAGATCTTTAACTATTCCAAAGCCCTAAACGCCATGCAAATCACGTATTCCATTGTGAAAACTGACTAGCTTCGGTTCTTTCTTAGGGCAAAAGAAATAGTTAGCAGTGGGGAAGTGGTGTGAGATATGGAAAAACAAAGAAATCTCTCAGAAGGTGTTTGATGAGAAACTTTGTGTATTGGGAGGAAATTCGAAGAAGGTGACTATGAAGAAGGAAACTTAGGAATAGCACTTAGTCTTTTAACTCTCAGATAACACCACTCACTTCTCTAACAAATTATAAAAACAACTTACTAAGTTAGTGACACTTGTCACTTTCCTGATGTCGAAGCTCTAACCAAGTTCCTTTTGAACTAATTCCTTTAACCCTCATCTTTATAATCTAATTATCTCCAAATATTCTTTTGATTCCTTGTTCCCTATTTTTCATAAAAATCCATAATTCTCTATAAATTCTAAAAATAAATCCAAAATTCACCAAAATTCACAAATACAACAATTCCACTAATCAATAATATTTCTAATATAACAAATTCAAAATTCTCAAAATTTCCAATAATATCATAATTCAATCCAAAAATATACCCGAAATTATCTATGAATGCATGTACAATTATTTTCATATGCAACAGCTTCACTATTTATGTGTATGTGTATGACATATTATGCATGAGCATGAAAAATGCATTTCTAAGCTCTCATTGATCACTCATATTTACTATTCTAGCCTCCTCGCAGGTAATGGGATGCTACATTTATGTTTGTTGAGAAATAACCAAAAAGGTTTGCTTTATGTTTCTGAGGGTTATAACGTTAGGAAGGGATGGCTTGTGGTATGAAAAATTACAGAATATTAAAAAAACAAACAAGAAGAAAAATGCAACCAACGTGCGTAGGTTGAAGAAGATGCATAAAAGGCAAGCATGCTAGAGGGATGATCACATGCAATTAAATTTTTTATTTTTTATTATTAAAAATAATTTTATGGGTTTGAATATTGGTCCTATTTAAGGTATTTTAATTTTGGGTCATAACTTATAATTTATTGCATTTATAATTTAAATTAATTAATGAAGGAATCAATTAATTAATTTAGATTTATATGCATAAAAGTTGCGCCTATGTTTGCTATGCATAATATAATTTTTTGTGTCATATTGTGTTTTACTTGATACTTTGACCATTTATACTATGCAATGCTTGGAATTAAATTTTCCTATTATATGTTGAGTGTAATACATGACATTATGGCAATTTAGAATAGTTTGTTAGTCACCAAAGTGACCAAACTAATTAAATTAAATTTTGTCATGTATGATAATTGTCCAA
>JAOSBL010000004.1:27457870-27471862 GCA_027568915.1 Erythroxylum roraimae
TTGCTTATAATTAATAACATTAAAGGGACTTTATCAACATATTTGGTTAATATGATTGTATATCCAAAGATAACATGTATGTTGACTAGAATATGATTGATTGTTCATTATATTGAACTATTTTTGCATCATAATAGGTTACATCTATGTATTTAAATTTCACCCAAAGGAGAATTTAAATGCAAAATTAAAGTGTATTAGTTAGTTTGAATCCATTTAGGTTTACTCAAAGTATTAATTTGTGGCATATATGTTGTGTTTGCAGCATTTGCTAATTTGTTCGCATTAGGAAATGGCTTGATCAAGTTCAATGGTCTAAACTATGCAGACTGATCTGAACAAATCCAATTCTAGCTGGGTGTAATAGACTTGGATTTGGCCATAGTTTCAGACGCAAGGCCCACAGCCATAATTGAGACTAGTTCTGAAGTCGACAAGTCTTATTATGAGGCTTGGGAATGGTCTAACAGGCTAAGTTTGAATTTGATGTGAATGACAATCGCAGAAAATGTGAAGCCATCAATGCCTAAGACGGATAATGGAAAGGAGTTTATGGTAAAGCTTAAGGAATACTCCCAATCTGATATAGCTGGCAAATCTATAGTAGGGACTTTAATGAGTGAGCTAACGACCAAGAAGTTTGACTAGTGACAACCCATTCATGATCATGTGAATCATATGTCAAACCTAGCTGCAAAGTTGAAATCTATGGGTATGGATGTGAGTAAGTCCTTTCTGGTACAGTTTATTATCAACTCACTTCCTTTAGAGTTTGGCCAGTTCTAAGTAAATTATAATACTATTAAAGAAAAATGAAACCTTCAAGAGATTAAGGCCATGTTGGTTCAGGAGGAAGGGAGATTAAAGAAAATGAAAGAGCACTCTGTTCATCTCACATTTCATCCAGGCGCTAGTAGTAGCAAGCACAAACCAGGAAAGAAAAACAAAGATAAGGACAAAGCTCTCAGCAAAGTTAATGAGGGCTGAATTAATAAAGATAAGAGGTGTCACTTCTACAAGAAGCCTGGTCACTTCAAGAAAGATTATCCTAAGAGAAAGGTTTGGTTCGAAAAGAAAGGTACATACTATGTCTCAGTATGTTTTTAATCAAATCTTATTGAAGTGCCTAATAATACCTGGTGGTTAGATTCTGGTGCAACTACTCATGTGTCACATGTTAAACAGGGATTCCTTTCGATCCGAACTATAAACGGAACTGAAAAGTTCTTATATATGGGGGATAGAATGAAGGCACGGATAGAGGGCATTCGGACGTACAGATTGATCTTGGGCACTAGGTGTTACCTAGATCTAGAAAAGTATCTTTATGTTCCTGAATGTGCTAGGAATTTAGTTTATGTTGCAAAATTATATGATATAGTATTTCAATTTAAGATTGAAAACGGGAATTTTTTCATTGTATAAATATAAGTACTATTATGGTTCTGGTACCTTAATTAATTGTTTATATTGTTTCAATCTTGATGTTGATCTTGTTGCATCTCTGTTTTATGTTGACCATATTATAGAAAGTAAACGTAGTGCACAAAATGAATGTTCTACTTTTTTGTGGCATAAAAGATTAGGTCATATTCCAAGGAAAGGATACAAACGTTAGTTAAAAATGACATCTTACCTCTATTAGATTTTGTTGACTGGGATATATGTGTGGATTACATTAAAGGCAAGCAAACCAAAAATATATCAAAGCATCCAACCACAAGAAGTAACGCATTACTGGAATTAATACACATTGACACCTGTGGTCCTTTTGGCGTTCCTTCTTGGGACGGTGAAAAATATTTCATTACCTTTATTGAGGACTTCTCACTATATGGTTATATTTATTTGCTGCATGAAAAATCTCAGTCTGTGGACATCCTAGAGGTGTTCGTTAATGAGTTAGAAAGAGACAACTAGATAGCAAAGTAAAGATAGTGAGATCCGATGGAGGTGGCGAATATTATGGAAAAGTCGATGAATGTGGACAATGTCCAGGTCCATTTGCAAAGTTTTTTACAAGTCAAGGTATATGTGTATAATACATAATGTGTGGTACACCACAACAAAATGGTGTAGTCGGAAAGCGAAATTGTACTCTTATAGATATAGTTAGGAGTATGTTAAGTTATAGTTCTG
Organism: Erythroxylum roraimae; assembly: GCA_027568915.1. Lineage (NCBI taxonomy): Eukaryota > Viridiplantae > Streptophyta > Magnoliopsida > Malpighiales > Erythroxylaceae > Erythroxylum > Erythroxylum roraimae. Next base: position 27,460,010 of record JAOSBL010000004.1, read on the forward strand.
TGTTGTTATCATTGTGGATGCATGCATTAAAGACCGTTGCATATCTGCTTAATAGGATTCCTAGTAAAGCAATTCCTAAGACACCTTATGAACTGTGGACAAGAAGGAAACCTAGTTTATGACACCTTTACATTTGGGGTTGTCCGGCAGAAGTAAGGTTGTATAATCTACATGAAAAGAAGCCTGAAAAATCAAAGGAGTACAGATTTTATTGTCATAACCATAGTACGAGAATAGTTGAGTCTGGTAATGCTTGGTTCATTGAAATTGGTCAAATCAGTGGGAGTGGAGAACTACGAAATGTGGATATTAATCGAGTAGAAACTTCTCCAAGTCGAGTAGACACTACCACATCAGACGTAAGCCCATCGGTTGTTATTCCTTTTGTTGCATCACTGATAAGCAACATACCAGAACAACATATTAATGTTCCAACTCCACAAGTTGAACATATTAATGACGAACCAGCTAATGGTGATCAAGTTACAAATGATTAAGTAATGTCATAAGATGTAGCATTACGAAGGTCTGTAAGGCAGAGAAGACCAGCTATTTTAAGTGACTATGAAATTTACTCACTTGAACATGAATGTGACTTGAGCATTGATAAAGATCCAGGCACATTCAAACAAGCAATGGAATGTAACAATTTTAAAAAATGGTTCAATACTATGAAAGAAGAGTTGAAATCAATGGATGACAACAAATTCTGGGAATTAGTTAAGTTGCCAAAAGGTGCAAAGCAAGTGGGCTGTAAATGGGTCTTTAAGACCAAACACGACTCACAAAGCAATATTGAAAGGTATAAAGCCAAACTTGTTGCCAAAGATTACATTTAAAAGGATGGTATTGACTATAAAGAGACCTTCTCTCCAGTTTCAAAGAAGGACACTTTAAGAATTGTTATAGCTCTAGTGACTCATTATGATTTGGAGCTTCACCAAATGGATGTAAAGACCGCTTTTCTAAATGGTGACTTGGAAGAAGAAGTTTATATAGATCAAGCGGAAGGTTTTGTGACCACAAGAAAGGAACGATTAGTGTGTAAATTAAAGAAGTCAATACATGGATTGAAACATGCTTCCCGATAATGGTATCTTAAATTTAATGATACCATTACGTCTTACGGTTTTGTAGAAAATACTGTTGATTGGTGTATTTATATGAAAATCAGTGGGAGTAAATTCATTATTTTAGTCCTATATGATGACGATGTCCTTCTTGCTGTGAATAATATGGTTTTGTTACATAATGTCAAAATTTTTTCTTTCTAATAATTTCAAAATGAAAGATATGGGTGAGGCATCCTATGTGATAGGAATAGAGCTATTCCATAATAGATCACAAGGATTGTTAGGATTGTCTCAGAAAGGATATATCGAGAAACTATTAGAAAGATTTAAAATAGAAAAGTGCTTCGCAGGGATAGTTCCAATCTAGAAAGGGGACAAATTTAGTCAAATGCAATGTCCATAAAACGATTTGGAATGTAAGGAAATGAAGTCTATTTCGTATGCGTCAGTGGTTGGAAGCTTAATGTATGCTCAAACATGCACTCAGCCAGGGATTAGTTTTGCTATCAAAATGCTAGGTCGATATCAAAGCAGTCCTGGAATGGATCACTGGAAAGCTGCAAAGAAAGTCCTTAGATATTTACGAGGCACCAAGGACTATATGCTCACATATAGAAAATCAAAATCAACCAATCTCGAAGTGATTGGTTACATGGATTCAGACTATGCCGACTGTGTGGACTCATGAAAATCTACATTCGGTTATATGTTCCTATTAGCTAGAGGAGCAGTTTCGTGGAAAAGTGGAAAGCGGTCCGTCATTGCTACTTCCACTATGGAGGCTGAATTTGTGGCATGCTTTGAGGTCAAGGTTCATGGATTGTGGTTGAGGAACTTTATCTTAGGTCTTGGTATTGTCAACAGTATTCATAGACCCTTAAGAATTTATTGTGATAATTTCACAGTCGTTTTCTTCTCTAAGAATGACAAGTATTCAAAGAGTGCCAAACACATGGATTTCAAATACTTGTCTGTGAAAGAAGAAGTGCAAAAACATAAAGTGTCAATTGAGCATATTGGTACATATCTAATGATAGCAGATCCGTTAACTAAAGGTTTACCGTCCAAAACATTTGTTAGTCATGTTGAACGGATGGAGATTATGGATAAGTCCTTGTTAGCATAGAAGTCTAACATGTATATATACATATCATTGTCTTGCTCGAATTGTCACGACACTTGTGAATTCCATTATTGTTACATTTGGTTTTGCTCACTTACTTACTATCTAAATTATGTTGTATACAATCATTGTTTCTGTGAGATAACGATTACAAAATTACCCACTTAACGTTATATGACTTGAGATGATTATGTGATACATGGAAGGAATCATGTTGTATATAACTTGTGCCCGCCATGATCCAATCGTCTTAATTCACTTCAGGATGATTTAATCGATTCAATGTATTGTGTGCACTTACCGTTTTATTATTGAACCATCAAGTCGACTCATGGGGCAAGTGAGAGAATGTAAGATATTTTGTGGGCCATGTGAGTTATGAATTTGAGTCTATTGGAAAGAACTCAAGATCATGGTTATTGGGTCTCAAAGATTTGGGCTCAAATGGGCCCGAGACCCTTTTCCTCTCTCCTTAAACTTAATCCAAAAGACATGTTATTAGGTCCATAAGACATGTTTCGGATGATTTTTGTATATGTTAGAAAATCATGAAAGATGGTTAACTTAACCATTGGAGAAACCTGTAACAGAGATACAAAAAGGAAGAGAGGAAATAAAGTTTTTGCAAGAACATTCCAGAGATATGGATTCAGGTTTGTTTTACAATGTCCACCTAAATCAATCCATAAACTTCTATCACAAAATTGATCGGGATTCACAATATTGAGTCACATGCTGTGCTTCCCTTGTGAATATGCCTTTGAAGGATCCTCCCATATAATTAGATTCTTCAGTTCTTTCTCAATCTCTATCGTTTCCTTAATCACCCTATCAATGCAGAACGCCAGGCTTGTCAAGCAAAGTGTCATCTGATTTTCAGACTTCTGCTCAGCTTTGCAGTTGTCAAGCTCCTTAAAGACTTCCATCGAGTGTTGGAGAAAAGATTCTACAATCTCTTCAACTTCTTCATATGGACCCAACCTGGATCTATCTTCATGCTGTGATTTCCCTGCCTCCACATCATAATGTACCTTTTCCATTTGCAACTTATCTTCAGGTTCTGAAATGGATTTTACTTTCGTCAGAATTACCTCTTCAAAGGATTCCAGTGAAGAGACAACTTTACGCCTGAAATGATCTAAATCGCCATTCAAGGTTTCTCCTAGTTTCTTCTTGTCCACTCCCAGTCTCTCTGATTCTGCCAGAATGTTTTCAATTTCATAGGCTGTAAATAGCAAGAGGTCCGTCATCTTTCGTAACGAACCGAGAAGTTTCTTATAAGAAGCACCATTGAATGGCACGAACCAGAAGTTGGGTTCCAACTCAGCGTCAGCAATGAATCTTTCCAAGTTATTGACATGCCATTTCAGCAACTTTTGTCTATCTCTGAACTGGATCATCTTTTGGCCACCACATACTGAAATATCTTCTACGCAAATCTGAAGAGCCCCCAGGCTCCCTGCAAGTCCAGTTTTGGCAATAGTTGCTGCTCTCACCGGCTGCGATGCAACCTCTAGCATGATGAAGCAAATCAATCCTATGCTAACTTCCGTGAGTCTTGCAATAGCAAACTCGCTAGGTTCCCCATAATTCTTCCTGCCCAAGATGTAGAAAGCACCTGTAGCAGCTGCAGTACCACCGGCTTTACCGTACATCTTACTGTGCCTCAGGAAACTGGTGAGGATAATCCAAGGGAGAAGAGGTAGAATTTTTAAGTCCATGAAGTGCTGGAAAACGAAGCAACATATGATTCCATAGATTGATCCAAGTGCAGTTCCTTGTACACAAGCATTTGCAACTGAAAACAATGCTTGTCTTCCGTTAACAAAGCAGATAGCAGTAGTGAGTCCTGACCAATACCCTTGATCTTTCTCAAACATCAACCCTAATAAAACCGCAAAACCCAGAGAAAGTGAACACTTAAATGCAAATGTCCATCTTTCCCCACTTCCTTGTTGGACCAGACTATTCCAAGTCTTCACAATCCTGCGCTTGGTTTGATCTTTAGCTTCATGGGTATTCACCTTCCCTGTATTCTCTGAAATGGGCTCGGGACATGTACCAATGTGTGAATCACTCTGAAGATGTTGGATACAGTATAAGAAGAAGAAAACTGACAGGTCATGCAGGGTCCTGGCATTGGTCTTGGGGGTCCACAGGAAAGTTTTTGAGGATGTCTCTGTTGTGTCAGGAGTTGTTTCTAAGCAGAAAGGTCCAAAGCTTTTAGCTTGACTTAATTTTAAGCCTGTGTCCTTCTTCATCTTGAGTAGCTCCTCCATGAGCCCTTCATCGTTCATTCCAACCGGAAACGATTGGCAACTCAGAGCTATTTCTAGTCCTCTTAATTTGGTTTCTATGTTTTCCAAGTTTTCACCGGGATTAGTCAACTTACTGTTGCATAGTTCCCACATCAAACTACTCTGCACATTCCAAAGTAACAAATTAGATTGCAGAACTAGTGCAATTTGAACTGAACTAGAAAATACGCGAATTTGAACTCACTTGGCAATCTATTACGTCTTGAAGATGTCTAACACCTGTTTGAGTGAGCAACTTTGCTTGAGAAATCAGGTCTGTCGCAGCTTGCTTGTCTTTAGCAACGAAGGCCTTCACCAAAAGTTCCAATCTTTCTGAAGCATTCTCCATGTACAAATAGCATGCTCTCCTAGCCTGCAAGCATTAGAAAAGTTGGCAAACTTAAATGGGCATATCTATTCTTCTCTGCAATTTGCTTATGACTATTATTATTTCTATCATCTTAATATTGCTAACACTGTCATAAAGAATTGCTAGCCTTCATTGGTGGATGTTATTTCCATTTGATTCTAACAGTGTGATTGGAAAAGTGGGAAGACTCCTTTAAAGTGTTTTTCAAAGTTATGTATCATAGTCACTTTTTTTCCCTATCAAGGTAAAGAAATTGTGAATCAGAAAAAGAAAGTTGACTATTTTGGACGACAAATACCAGAAAACATGCAAGATTATTACCTCATAGTAGGCTAGTCGGGGATATGGAACCAACATGGCCAGAACAGAAGCTAAGGCTCCCAAAGCTGTACTACAAGCAATATGAGTTGGATACATGAACACTCCCTTTTGATCACGACCATTAACAACTGCATCTACATATACAATCACTATCTGCCCGAATGCAATCCTTTTGGACACCATAGGAGTTGAGTCTGGCAGCGCGACAATGAAGGATGTAATGGCCACCGCAGCCGCTGCAAGGCCGGTCGTGAACTTGTTTGGTCCAACCATCCACAAAGTTAACGTGCAAGGAATGATTGTTTGGATGGTGGCATATACAGCATACCAACATCCTCTAAGAGAATGACCTAGTGTAGCATCCGATACAATTTGTATAGCTGTGGTGTAAGAGAAGGCAGGGTACGGTATCAACTGCCTGATCGGAGCTGGACCATACAAGGTGGTAGAAGCAACGATTAGACATGCTAGTGCACTCCGTAAAGCTGACATGAATCGGACAAGCCAAATTGATGTTGCTGTCGTTGACATGATTTACTAAGCAGCAAAGCAACTAAACCTGGATGAGTTCGACGTTTGATGTCAAAAGGTGTACAGGCTTGAGCTGCATGCCCTCGAATGTGACCATCTCTATATAGGAAGCAGAAATTGTTGACTAGAGGCTAATCCAACTAATCCGAACTAAACTTTAGGCCGAAGATTAATGGAGGGGTGGTGACTTATGGAGTGTTAGTCATGATTCAGGAAGTTGCATAATGGTAGTGAAATAAGGTCGTAGTTGGACTACTAGCTTCTTAAATTATGCAACCATGAAAGATATGTCATATGAACGTAAGTGGGTATTCAAGAAAACAAAAGAATGTGTAGGGACATTTACTGAATTCGTTAGTTGGCAATTATTCATTTCACTGAAGCTTGAATTTGCATAACAAAATCTGCAACAAGTTCACATTGTTGTTGCCAATATTTCCTTTCACAAGTTAAATGATCCCAAATCATTTGCAATATGTTCATATATTCCTAATGCAAATGTAAAAATATCTCAATATACATACAAGTAGAAATGGGATTTTCTTTTGTCCTGTGGCGTGAACGTTTGCCAAATTTCTTGGGAAACTACACTAAACTATTTAGACCGTAGGCCAAAGGACCAGAACTGATTTTTCTTCCATCATAAGCATCAAAAAGGCAAGCATCTTCTGTTCGTTAATTGGTTTTCTGGTAACTGATATAAACGGTGACAGCCTCACAACCTTTTTCAGTAAACATCATCTGTTCACGTTTCCTTCTTAATTTTGGTATCCAATGTTGATTTTGATGTTTACTAAACTAGATTTATTGTGACCGCATCTCTGTCACTGATATGGAAGTTGTTACTTACACATCAAATTGTTAGTTTATTGGTAACCATGTAGTACCCGGATGGTGCTTTCCTTGCCTGAGGTTAGAGGGCTCTTTGAGTGTTGTTGACGAGGGGCAATCCAAGCTGCCTAACAACCCCCCCATAGTTTCCGGCAACTCATTTTGTACCATACGTAACACAAATTTCTCGAACTGTAAATGTTATGCCAATTGTTTTCGTTAATGTGAGGAGGAGACGCATAAGAAACAAACTGCAACCTTTTATTAGACCAACGTCTCTGACCAACCTTCCCTTCCAGGATCTGTCATTTACCAACTTGAGCATCTTTGCGATGTGACTGTGCTATTCTATGTGTTGATTACCTGCCTAGAGTACGTCCTGTGAAGTACATATACGTGTATGGATGATGTTCTACACTTCTGGTTGCAACTCCATCGCATGATCAGCAAATTGATGGCCAGTCAGAGAGCACAAAGACCTACAATTGGCATCATAGTTAGCCAGAAAAAAAAAAAATCCTTGTCTCTGCTAGTGCAAGCAAGCCTAAAGAACTTGAGGAGGACCTCACTAAATGAAGAGTAAGATGAATGAAGTTGGATCACAAGTCAGATCTAATTATAGAAAAAGAATGAAGAGTATTTTTTTATTATGTAATTTAAATAAATTATTTAACGAATTAAAAATCTATAATTAAATTTTGAATTCAATCGAATTAATAGTTATTAACACTTTCAACTTGTTATCATTTAAATTATCAAAATGATAAACTCAACACTCACTACTCAAATCTAAAACATTTCAATTGATAAACACATAAATAACAAGCTCTAACAAGCTATACTAATTAAGGAAACAAAGAGTACAAGGTAGGTAGGATGAGGAAGAAATATAGATGTCCACTATGCTTTCAACAAGTGGATGTACGATTGTTCACCAAACTACATTCGGCAGAACCAGTTCCAGGCTAGACCCGAATGTGGTAAAAGAAAACCTTTGATCGTCCGCCAGAACAGCTGGGATCTTCATAGTACACTAAGTCAGCAGGGTATACAAAATGCCGTTATCAGCAGCATCAGATAAAGCTTCACCACTTTTTAGTGGATGGGATGTTCCAAAGGGCTTAGTAGTGCATTCTTTGACGACCGACAACTATAAGAATATGGCAAGCAATTTCAGTTTGTGTGTCCACTGCTTTGAATTGAATGGTATCTTAAACCATATCTTGAAACACTGAGTTGACCTGGTTCCTATGGTTAATTTGAGTATGTTGGAAATTGACTCTTATTCTAACACAAAGGAACTTGTGAAGCAATGCTGAAGTTCCATCATGGAAATGATTCTCAACTCATCTGCAACTTCTCCCGAAGCCCTCCTGACAAATGCATTAGTAAACAGACAATGCATGAAGAGATAACAATAAACTAAGTGTCAAAAATAAAGATGAATGTGCTAGAATTAAAAGTTTCAGTATATGAATAATTATGAGTTATATTTTTGACATTAAAGAGTTTAGTATACTTAATTATGTGTTAATCTATGAGTATATTGTACGTCTAAAAAGATTAAAAGTCTAGGTATAAGTATTTGGTCATTTTGGTAAAAAAATAAATTTAACCAATAACAAACTTGCAAGAGTTATAAAATGTGTCGCATGAATTAATATAATGCAATGATAATTCAAGGGGTGTGGTTGAGTGGTAGGGACTCATCCATCCTTAACCAAAGGTCAGGGATTCGATCATTGGCTTTGAGTATGGAGCAGCTTTAAATCCTTGGGCCAGCTGTCCCACCCTGTGAGGTGCCTACAAACTAGCGAGGGGATTAATCACTGGGTCCGCCGGTGGATACCCTGGTCTAAGACCAAAATAAATAAATAAATAAATAAATAAATAAATATATATATATATATATAATGCAACGATTTTTAAGATAAAAATGATAATAATAATGGAGATGATCATACAACCTCAATAGTGAGGCAAATTATAACCAAGGTGTTTAGATATTTTTGATAAAATTGAGGCTACAACGTACTAACATATTTCTAAAATTAAATGAATTCATGAAATGGAATGATAATTTAAATTTTCAATATTATCTTAAATTATACTTAATTTGACTTCTCTTAAAAAAGATATTGATATTTTTCTGTAAACACTGATTGAAGAGATGTCAGAGTTATAAAAGTTTGGGGTAGAGACATATGATGCTTCAACTAACCAATCATTTAAGATGTGTGTAAATTTATTATGTGCAATAGGTGACTTTTAAGGATATGCAATATATGGATGAGGTACAAATAGAAAGTTAGCATACTCTAATTTTCATTATGAAACGTGATCTCAATATTTAAAGAATAATAGGACTTATTATCTCAATCATCACAAATTTTTGGTTAGCAATAAGCTTTGGAGGTGTGATAAGAGATCATTCAATAGAGGTATGAAGTCGAAAGCATCACCAGTTCCTTTATCACGATTCAATATGTTAGAGCTTATTCATAAATATCATAATGTGTTTAGTAAGGCAAAAAGGCAAAAAACATTAAGTGATAATCCTTAGAAGAAAAGGTTTGTATTTTTTAAATTACCTTATTCGAAGCATAATGAAAGTTGACATTAACTTGATGTGATGCACATCTAGAAAAATATATGTGACAATGTTCTTGAAACTTTGTTGGATATTACAAGAAATTGTATTTTTAGTGAAAACAAAGTTGTCGCTAAAAGCAGTAATATTAGTCACTACTATTAATAGTGTCCAATTTTTAAAGTTGTCACAAATAGCTCCATCACTAATGAAATATTTACTACTTTAGAAAAATGGTCACAATTATGTAACATTTTTGTGACAAAAGTACTGACACTAAAAACTATAGAATGCGTGACAAAACTATAAGATCACAGTAACTTTACATATTTATGATAACTTTGTCGACATAAACAATATAAAGTAGTGACGAATAAAGTCGTAAAAGTACTTCATTTTATTGTGACATCATCGCCACTAAAATAATTGAAAATAATGGCAAATATTTGTCACTTATGCTTTTTTTATCAATGTCTATTTGACAAGATCTCATCTTGCTATATTATTTGATATTATCTCCTTTGTTTTGGATTTGTTTTGGTGCTTAAATGTTAAAATTAATTTTTGTTTTGTTTTAGGAGATAAAAAATAGAGATTGCATAAAATTGGGACTCTACTTATGATAATGACAAATTTTGGATAAAGCGAAGAGATTGTTGCAGTGGATAAGGCTGATCACTTGAAGAGTTAGAGTTTAATTGGAAGACTTTGCCTTATCCTTTTCATAACGGAGTTTGATTTTGAATTCATTTTAAATAAACATCTTTACAAGTTAGAGTTACATTAGGATTATATTAAAAAACTATATAAAATGAGCGTTTCTTACAACAAAAAAGGTTATCTTTTCTTACTTTTTCGCAATTCTTAGTCTTTCTTGTTTCTTTGTTATTGGAACGAAAGCCATGTATGGGTAAACTCAATCGTTCTGATTCAAGGGGATTCAAAATTCTAGTTGTAACCTTGTGAGATTTTGTGTTTCAAACTTTTAATCACATTTTAATTCAAGTGTTTCTTGTTTTGAGTTGTCATATTTCATGAATGATTGATATTCAATTAATCTGACAATTTAATTTAATATTGATTTTTCTATCGCTATCTAGGAATTCAGTGATCCATAATTGTCATGAAGGATTGGTACAAGTAGCAAATAGGTTATTTATAAATTTTTATATTTAACTTATAATAAACAAGAAAACTAAATTGAATAGTTGCAACTATCTCGATTATTTAATTTAGAGCTTAGTCTTTTTTACGGACCTTATTACTATCATTTATTTGATATGGAATGCTATCACACCCAGTCAATAGATGATAAATTTTGGTTTTGATGCTGAGTTTGAACCAATTAATTTAGAAAATTTTGGGACTTATTATGACTATCGTAATATGTTTCGGACTAACTGCTTGATTCGTGAAAATATTCTTTTTAGACCAATGATTAATGTTACAATTAGATGAGATATTTCCCTTGAATTATAATTTGGTAATCTTGACTTTCACATATTTAAATTCAGTTAATTTAATTTGTTTTCATCTTATTTTTAGTTAATCAGTTATTTAATCAAAACCCCCATTTAATTTTATTACTTAAAATTAAGAAACTAGTGTTCAATTCTCTAGGAATTCAACTTGGTTCCACGACTACTACAAAAGTTTGGAGAATCGCTATTATTTTGGAGACTTTGACAACCCAACCAAAATTTGGCGCCATTGCCGGGGAACTATTTCAATTTTCTTAATTTCTTTGCGTTTTAATTTATTCTTACAATTATTGTTAACATCTTGTCTTATATGACTCGTGCTTCTCATACAGGTAAATTGCAATATAATTTAGAAATTGAGAAGATAACGAGTCATTTGAGAAAAGAGACTAAGCAAGAAGGCGGTCATTCACCTTCAGACGTGAAAGTTGAAGTAGATATAACAATTGGTGAAGACTCTAATTTTCAAGAAGTGGACGAAAAGATGACAAATCTTAACCCTAGAACGTTGAGGGAGTTAGCGGCACCGAATTTGAATCAACTTTTATGCATTCAATTTCCAGATGTTGAGGTAGATTTTGAATTGAAATCTGGTTTGATTCAATTACTGCCTATTTTTTGTGGTCTTGTAGGTGAAGATCCGTATAAACACCTAAAAGAATTTCATGTTGTTTGCTTTGTAATGAAGCCACAAGGGGTGACAAAAAAATAAATTAATCTTAGGGCCTTTCCGTTCTCATTGAAAGATAATGCAAAAGATTAGCTATACTATCTCCCCCTGGCTCAGTGACAACGTGGAATGAGATGAAAAGAATGTTTGTCACTTGGAATGAGATGAAAAGAATGTTTCTAGAGAAGTTCTTTCCTGCATCAAGAGCAACGAATATCAGAAAGGAGATATGTGGGATAAGACAAATTACAGGAGAAACATTATATGAATATTGGGAAAGTTTTAAAGAGCTATGTGCCAGCTGTCTACATCATCAAATTCCAGATCAACTTCTGATTCAATACTTTTATGAAGGCTATTGCTAATGGATTGAAGTATGTCGATGCAGCTAATGGAGGAGCTCTGATAAACAAAATGTTAGAGTAGTGCCCTAAAGGCAATCTACTTTAGCGCATTTTGTACAAAGTTATGTATAAATAAAGAAAGACATCTTTCATTAATTTGGTGTTCATTATTTATGAATTGATGTTGATCAATAAACCAATTAATGAAGTCCATGATATATG
>JAOSBL010000004.1:27478378-27489816 GCA_027568915.1 Erythroxylum roraimae
AAACCAAACCATCCTAATACACATGTGACCATCTACAATTAGGGGCACACCATATTATTTCTATCTTTTATAACAATGGGCTTTTTTTTAGAATTCTAAATTATAAGGAATTTTTGTTTTTTATTCTAAATTTAAAACATAAAGCATATATGTTATCATAATTTAAAATAAGTTTCTAATATATTTTTATTAATTTCGTATGAATATTTTAAGTTATTTATCATGTAGAATATTGTTATTAGAAAATAATATTGTATAAATGCTAATTTCTAATAATTTTGACAAAAATTGATGGGAAAAAATAAAATTCAAATTATTAACCCTCAGTGACTTAAATTTAGGGGTGAGCATTATTCGGGCCGGCTCGATTACCCTTTAGGGGTAAGGAAATTTTAAAGTTCCTTTAGGGGTAAGGAAATTTAGGGGTAAGGAAATTTTAAAGTTCGGGTAATTCGGACCGGCCCGGGTGTTACCAGAATTATTTTCGGGCCGGGACGGGTAAGGGAAAAAAAATTCGGGCCGGCCCGATTATCCGAATTAGGTTTAAAAAAATTGTGAAATAGGGTAATTAGGGTAATTCGGGTAAATCGAGCCGGGTAAATTCGGGTAAATGAAAGTTTGGGTTCGGGCCGGGTAAGGGAAAAAAAATTTCGGGTAATTCGGGCCGAGCCCGAACAGTGAAAATCCGGCCCGAATTACCCGAATTCTCACCCCTACTTAAATTACATGAGTGAGCAGGTGGAATGGCTTATAAAAACTGGAGATATAATATCTAATTCATAATCAATCTTATAAAAACAATATGTAGCATTTTCTGTTACAGTTGATCTGTCAAGGTTGAGTTTATAACTCAGGACTCAAGTACAGGGTATATTCAATAATATAAGAAATTTGCAAATAAATTAATTTATTTTAGCTTATAAAAATTATTTAATTAATAAATAGTTAATTTTTAATAATAAAAATTACTAAAATATACTAAATTAAAATATTAATTGATTTAAATTTTTTACCATTAAATTTATGAGTTTTTAATTATTAGTAAAAATAATGATATAATCCACTTTAGAAAAGGTTAAACAACTTTTTTCGATGTATCCGTCATCACAGGAAAAGAATCCGCGCCACATATCCAAACAATTAACAGCCATCGGATTAGATCTGCATCAACGGTTACCAAACTCTCATAATAGAACATTCTGGAATCCAAAACCCTAGTTGTATATAAACCACACTCAAACCGAGGTTCAGCCTTTCAAAGTCTCCCTTCGCCTGCGTTCGTTTTCTTCTTCGCCGATCTCTAATTTCTCGAAGTCCATTTGTCGGAGGAAGAATACGATGGCAGGAAAAGGAGAGGGTCCAGCTATTGGTATTGATCTAGGCACCACGTACTCTTGCGTCGGTGTGTGGCAGCACGATCGTGTCGAGATTATCGCCAACGACCAAGGCAACAGAACTACGCCATCTTACGTTGCATTCACTGACACCGAGCGTTTGATCGGAGATGCGGCGAAGAATCAGGTCGCCATGAACCCTATCAACACTGTCTTTGGTAAGATCTCTACCTTCTTGACTTTGACTTGGTTAATGCGTTTGGTGCACTTCGATTTTCGGATGTTCAAGTTGTCTAGGATATTATCTGCGACTTGTATGATTAGATCGTTGAGTTTTTGACCAGTTCCATTGGATCTTTATTTTGTTGGAATATTTGTCTGTTTCTATATCCATTGGATCTTTTTTGTTGTCCCTGGTTATGGTTTTTCTTTAAAAGAGTTTCTTAAGATCAGATAATACGAAACTTTTGTTGGTTGACAACGTTTGCACAAACACTGTGAAAATAACAACAGGAACCTTGCAATAATTGATGTTATTTGCTGGGCTCACTAACTGAGACGCTTGACTTTTACATTATTGGTGCTACATACTCAACACTTCTTATGTTACTTGAATTTTTTCTATCTATACTGTTACATGTATTTGAAGTAAAAACCAGTGGAAGACTACTGTAATTGAGGGTTTGTGTCCTACCTAGATTGGACTTAATGTCTGAGTCCTTTCAAGCGGCTTGGACTTGTTGTACTAGATTTAGATCTTTAATGGTTTGAGATCCACTAGACAGAAGAAGTTTAATGTCATATATTTTTCCGTCCCCTAGCATGTGTTAGATACGAATGTTTTTGTCTGCAGATGCAAAGAGGTTGATTGGCAGAAGATTCACCGATGCATCTGTCCAGAGTGACATCAAATTGTGGCCATTTAAGGTTATTGCTGGTCCTGGTGACAAGCCCATGATTGGTGTCTCATACAAAGGGGAGGACAAGCAATTTGCTGCTGAAGAAATCTCCTCCATGGTCCTCATTAAAATGCGCGAAATTGCAGAGGCCTACCTTGGCACCACTGTGAAAAATGCTGTGGTTACAGTTCCTGCTTACTTCAATGACTCCCAGCGACAGGCCACAAAAGATGCTGGTGTGATCGCTGGTCTTAATGTGATGCGTATTATCAATGAGCCCACTGCTGCAGCTATTGCTTATGGCCTTGACAAGAAAGCAACCAGTGTTGGTGAGAAGAATGTGTTGATTTTTGATCTTGGTGGTGGTACTTTTGACGTGTCCCTTCTCACTATTGAGGAAGGTATCTTTGAGGTGAAGGCTACTGCTGGAGACACTCACCTTGGTGGTGAAGATTTTGATAATAGAATGGTAAACCACTTTGTCCAAGAATTTAAGAGAAAAAATAAGAAGGATATTACTGGTAACCCGAGGGCCCTCAGGAGGTTGAGGACTTCATGTGAGAGGGCTAAAAGAACTCTCTCATCCACTGCCCAGACCACCATCGAGATTGACTCTTTGTATGAGGGCATTGACTTCTATTCCACCATTACCCGTGCCAGATTTGAGGAACTTAATATGGACTTGTTCAGAAAATGTATGGAACCTGTTGAGAAGTGTTTGAGGGATGCAAAGATGGACAAAAGCTCTGTTCATGATGTTGTGCTTGTTGGTGGTTCTACTAGAATTCCGAAGGTCCAACAACTTCTACAAGATTTCTTTAATGGAAAGGAGCTTTGCAAGAGCATCAATCCTGATGAGGCTGTTGCTTATGGTGCTGCAGTTCAGGCTGCTATCTTGAGTGGTGAGGGTAACGAGAAGGTGCAAGACCTTCTTTTGCTGGATGTCACTCCTCTCTCCCTTGGTCTGGAAACTGCCGGTGGTGTCATGACCGTGTTGATTCCGAGGAACACAACTATTCCCACCAAGAAGGAACAAGTGTTCTCTACCTACTCTGACAACCAACCTGGTGTGTTGATCCAAGTCTATGAAGGTGAAAGAACAAGAACTAGGGATAATAATTTGCTTGGTAAATTCGAGCTCTCTGGCATCCCTCCTGCTCCTAGGGGTGTTCCTCAGATCACTGTTTGTTTTGACATTGATGCCAATGGTATCTTGAATGTGTCTGCTGAGGATAAGACTACCGGTCAAAAGAACAAGATCACCATTACCAATGACAAGGGAAGACTATCAAAGGAGGAGATTGAAAAGATGGTTCAAGAAGCAGAGAAGTACAAGTCTGAGGATGAAGAGCACAAGAAGAAGGTGGAGGCTAAGAATAATTTGGAGAATTATGCATACAACATGAGGAATACAATCAAAGATGAGAAGATTGGTGCCAAACTTCCTCCGGCCGACAAGAAGAAGATTGAAGATGCAATTGAGTCTGCAATCCAATGGCTGGACAGCAATCAGCTAGCTGAAACTGACGAGTTTGAAGACAAGCTGAAGGAGTTGGAAGGCCTCTGCAATCCCATCATTGCCAAGATGTACCAGGGTGCTGGAGCTGACATGGGTGGTGCACCTGATGACGATGAGATCCCTGCTGCTAGTGGTGGTGCTGGCCCCAAGATTGAAGAAGTTGACTAAGCTCCTACGCTAGTCTTTTATTAGGCCATATCTATACCCAGATTTTGGAACATTTCATCTTCACTGTTGCGGATTTTAATTTACGTCACAAAGACCATGTTTAATTATGGAGTTTATTTAACCAGACATCCCGTATTGGTTTTGACTTGCTAAATGCATTTAGATTTTATGTTATGTCAATGGACTGGGAGGCCCGAGATCAGGCTCGGACAGCTTTAAGCCCAATTGGATGGCTATGTTGAATGGTATAATCGGAGAAAGTAATACATCAAATGTAAACCAAGGTATATAACCTCTTATTCCACAAGTGACAATAAAACGCAAAGCTGATATGTATGCTTTGGTTAAAACAACGAAACACTAACCACTGGAAGTTGAAAACAACCCTTACAATATGTGTATTCTCTCAGGTCAACATGGGATCATTGCCTCCACTATGAAGGCGAAGGCATACACGCACTTCATGCTCTTCCGGCCCCTCGCGGAGTTTTGGCACCAGAATTTCAAGCACTGATCCTGGTCCATCGTAATAAGCTTCAATATGAGCATCGTCTGGAATTCGAGTTCTAAGAGGGATCTCTCGGAAAAAGTCTCCTGGAGGGCAATGCTCGGAAGTCTGATCAGTAAGCTTGAAAGTCCGATCATGTCTCTTGATGCATGTCATGCGAGACGTGCTCACACAGGACACCTTTATTATACCATGAGTGAGAGTATTTCTCCAAGAAACCTTCACTCTCTGCAGATCCACAAAAGGCAAACTGATAATGATCAAAAAGCCTTTTTCGTCTTCATAAATTGTTTTTGCAGCAGTAACTGGCCCGCAAGCATTCTTCATGGTACCACTGAAATCATTCAACCATTGTGGCTCGTTTTGATGAATTTCAATATCCGGCGTCTGACCGGAAGTAGGATTCACAGCCAAGTAGCAATCGTCATCACTCCCGTTGGGGAAAAAGTCCTTCCTCCTTTTGCTGCTAACACGAGATAGATCCATTCCATAACCATTGCTATGGCTTGACGGTGGAGATGACAAATTGAGCCCAGAACCATTGAGCAGCTTCTTTGAGTGGAAGGTAGATGCACTTTTTACTTGCGGAGGTGGTCTCTCAAGCTCAAAATCTGTGTTGGGAAGGTTTCTCCATGAACCAAAATCACTGGCTTCAGGTGGGATGGTAAAGTTTAAATTTTTGCCAGTAAGTTCCTTCCATCTTTTCTTCTCATCCTCATCAAGACCCATAAGATTAGGTGATGGAACAACCTCAACACCATGCACACACTGGGGATTGGAAAGCCCCTTATAATGCTTCCGCTGCGTTCTGAGAGATCGAACAAAACCCTTGTCAACACTGAACGGGAAGGGACGCTCTCCTTGACGAGAATGTCCGTTCATGTAACTCCTCAGTTGGATCTTACCCAAAGCATTCTCAGGCCTCTCCTTGAAAACCCACATGTACATGTTCTCCATGTCATGTTGAACCATAAAAATGTCAAGCCTGAGATCAGACTTATCGAACCCAGAAACTCCCTTGCTGTCCCGCACAATTTTTGCCTTCGATTTGTCATTCAATGCAGGTTTAAAATAAAAACTAAAGAAAAACCAAGCACCCCAAATGCTATCCACCCGTTTGGCACACTTCCTCCCAACCTTTGGGATGCTAAGAAGAGTCTCAGTCTCATAATCCTGTGGACCAAGTCCAACCTCTAATATGTCGCAGGGATCCAAGTTCCATGACTGTGGAGGAGGACTACACTCAGCTGAAAGGGGTAAGTTAATATCAGGTGGTCGAGGAAGTATAACCGGCCAGTTCATCTCCAAATGCAATTCGTCATGAGAGGAGGCACCGGAATCCATTGACAAGAGAGTGGATGGGTGATGATTCTCCATTGACAATGCTGTTAGAAGAGGATCTCCCATTCTTCAGCTCATTTCCTTGATGTTTCTTGTCGCTGGTGGGTGGTAGAATGAATCCATTTTCGTATCCAAAGAACAGAATTCAAGAAAACAATAACTTTATAAACATATTCATCAACATCTCAATCCCCACAACACCTTCCCCCTCTATTAAAACCCTAGATTTATCAATCACACAGCTTAATCCCCATTACACCCACATCAAAAATTAACAAAATGAACAAGCAAAAGATAATATATCCATCCCCAGCTATAATTTCACTTATCCACTACTTTCACTGAAAAGAAAAAACAACAGATAAAAGAAAGATACATTCTTTTACTCTTTCTTTTTGCTTTTGCTCGTATATAGTATGAAGAAGTATAGACGAAAATTAGAGTAAAAGAAAAAGAAAGGAGATTACTTCGATCTCTAAATCCAAAACGCTAAAGAAACAATATATCTAACCCTAACCCAAGAATCTCCCGAAACCCACCAAACACAGGTGGAAAAAACTGAATCAAAACCATCAAATCCATGGAATACTTAAAACACTCAAACACCCCAACTAAAGCAGCCCTACCCACAAAACCAAAAATACAAGAAGCTAAACTAAAACCTTTATCAGACACAAAGATGATACCTTTCAATGAAGCAAGAGGAGTACGAGCAAGATGAAGTAACAGAAGCGACGAAGCAGCTCATTCCCACCATATCACCAACAACTACCATTGTTCTCGCTTTCCCTTTTCACTCCTTCAAAATTTCTGTCAAAACAAACACATGGAAAACGAAAGCGTGTGTGTATGTATACACATACATACATAGATATCACCACTTGTTCTGTGTATGTATTCTGTGTTTTGTATCAATGGAATGAAATAGAATAAGCCTTTGTTTGGATCCTTAATTATACAAGGGAAAGGAAAAGAAATATTGATGGGAAAAGAAGAGAAAAGAATGGAAGAGAAATGTGATTTCCTTTCTCTTGTTTGTTTTCTTAATTTATCAAAGGAGGGAATTGAATGGAAGAGAATTTTGTAAGATCTTTATGCCCTTGATTATAGAACTTGTTTATCTTTACTTGTTAGATTTAATAAGGATATAATAGTAATTTACTTATAGTAAGATTATCTTGTCTTCCATTTCTCCTCCTTTCCCACCAATTTGGTGGGAAATATTTTTAGACCAAATTTCTCTCCTATTCTCCTCCATTCTCTCCTTTTCCCTTTGCTTAATTTTATCCAAACAATGGAAACCAAGAGAAATGCAATCCCCTTCCTTTCTTTTCCCTTACTTTCCTTCCATCCAAACAAAGGCTAAAATGAAACAAATCGGAAAAATTTATAATAAAATTAAATGTAATACAGAGAAAAGTTATTTAAAAAGAATATAAAAGTTTATAATGTAATGTAATAAAATATTGTTTGGAAGATGAATGAAATGAAATGTAATGTATAATAAATGACTATTATACAATCATATAACATTCCCACACAATCTAGAATTGAAAATGCAAAAACACTCAAACACTATGGTTTTAAAATAGAATAAATCTTAACTTACAAAAACACACGGTTATGACTTCTTCAAGTCACAAGAAGTCATGACCGTGACAGAATGATTGTGATTTGAACAATAATTTTTTATATATTATATGTTTCATTAATAAAATGTTATTATTTTATTATTAATTATATACAATTTATTATTAATTATATAAAAATTATTATTATTAATTATTTAATAAAATTTATTATATTAAATATTATTACAAATAATTTATTTATATTTTTATTTATATAGAACTATATTTGTGACTTATCAAAAACATGTCACGATACTTCGACAAACAATTAAAGAATAAGTTTTTGATATATTTTTTTTTATTTTTATTAATAAAATTTTTTATTATTTTATTATTAATTATATACAATCTATTGTTAATTATATAAAAATATTATTGTACTGTGTTAGATGTTATTAGGGTAGGGTAAGAAATAATTGATATTATAAAAAATTATTGAAGGTATATTAGGTAGTATATATTTATTAGTTTATGTTCCATCTTAAACTTTCCGAATCGGAGGTTTCTCATTTTCACTGTTTAGGATGAAATAAAACGTAAAAAAAAACCCTCCACTTTCATCTTATTTCATTCCATTATAAAAACTTGTTCTAAACGATTAAACTGTGTTATTTCTATCTCATTCTCTTATAAAACCCTCAGACTAAACAGATAATGTTGTGTTTTTGTGCGCGAGAAAGTGCGAGTAGAAGAAGAAATTAGAAATGTAGAACCGTGTCTCGTTTTATAGAAGTTGTCGTTACTTAACATCGTCAACAGTGCATTTTTTAATTCCTTTTTTAATCTTTTTTAATTTAATAATTTTTCGTATTTTTAAAATTATATGAAAAATTAAAAAAAAGATTTAAGGTTTAAAAGTTTCAACGTTATAGCGTAATAAAATTGGTTAAATATTAAATAACTTTTTTAAATTAAAAAATTTAAAATTTAATTAAAAAGACTATTAAATAAAAATTAATTGATTTATTTTGATATATAAAAATTAATTAATTTACGACCGATTAATTAATAAAGTAGTTAGTTTTTAACAATAAAAGTTATTAAATGAACCAAAAATTTTAAAGTTAAATCAAAAAATTAGTCGATCCAAAATTTTCATGATAAAATCAATTAAAGTTTTTAACGATCGATAATTATTAGTTATTACTTTTTATTTTTTCCGGTAGAGTTGAGAGGGTAATTAAGTAATTGAGTACAATATTTGAGCTTTTATTATCTAAAAAGCCCCTTATATATGTATATCATAAATTAAAGGAAGAAAATGTCATTTTATCAAATTTATTAAAAGTTTTATTATGTTAAAAATCTCATAAAAATGTTTTATATGTTATGAAAGGTCCAGAATTGATTTAACTGTTTTTCCATCGCTCACTTGATAACTTTACTACATGTATATATTTATAAATAACTAAAAAATAGTAAGTCATATAAGTAATATGTATAAAAAAATATTAATATATTATAAATAAAATAAAAACTTAATTAATATAATATTCAATTGAGAAATATATTATTAGTAATTATAAATATAACATTTTTAATTTTTAATAAAAATAAATTAATATTATTTGTCAAATATTATTATATTTTAATATAAATAATAATACAATAAATCAATATGTTTGGCACTTATCATCTTTAAGGTTTACTAATTCTCAATCATTTTTTTATCAAAAAAAATTCTCAATCATTTTTCTGTAGTATGGTAAAAAAAGTTAGGTTAATAAAAGTTAACGATAAAATTTAATAAATAAACTAATCTTGAAATTTTCACTAAATATAATAATTTTTTACCATAAAATAAAATACAAATTTTCTTTCTATTAAAAAATTAAAATTAGAATGATTGAAATCTCATGATTCTTTATTTCATAACTTTTATCTTTTCTATAAGGCTTAGTTAAGAATACCTTATGTATTAACATAATGTTGCCTTTTCACCTTCTTAAGACAACACACATACATTTATTTATTGAATCATTAAGATTATTTACCTATCTAAACTTTAATAAGTGTGTGAGATTTGATAAATCAGAAAGTTAAAATTTTATTACTCTTCACTCCATTATCATTAAGTCATATGGTTATACTTTTGATATTCAACATTCTCTAGCAAATGCAAATAACAAGAGCTTATGCAATTAAAGTATGTAAGAAAGTATTTTCACTTGGCTTTTCAAATATTATCTTTTAACCAATTAAATAACAACAACAACATATTTGCTAAAACGCGATGTTTGGAGAAGTTTAGTGGCACTCAGCTTTACTTTTACTAAGTAGAAAGACTTTTTAAGATAAATCTACATATAATGCAAAATGATAATAATTTAAAATATAAATAAATTCCTATAAATAATATAAAAATATGTAATGCAATACATAATACGGAACATCTTTCAACCAACTCATTGTTAACAATAATCACAGTTTGTGTTGTTAAGATGGCTACAACCTAAAGGAATTATATCGATAAAGAAAGCAGAAAGAGAACAACACCAAATAACACCCAAGGAAGCGAGAATTTTAAATGCAAGTACAAAGTAAAAGGGACACAGAAACTTACGAGGAAAACCCCAACACGGGAAAAACCTTGGGCGGTAAGTCAGAAAAAATCTTCACTTTAAAGAAGGAGTACAAAAACTCTTTTACAAATAAGGTGGCTTAGCACTTGTATTACTAGTCTCCACTAAGTAGTAACTTATATTCTAAAAGCCACTACTAGACTCCTTATATAAGAGTTAAAGACAAAAGGATAATGTTATCTAACCAATGTGGGATAAGGACCATATATAGAAGAGATTGACAGCGCGTGTCGAGTACGTTACAAAATTTACCTGATTATGCACACTAAAATTTATAGTTAGGGCGAGTCGGGATCGAATCTACAGGGAATGTTCAGTTAATTTCTGTAACCAAAATTATTGATGCAAGGAAAATATAAAAGGGAAAAGAGGGGGGGGGGGGGGGGGTTGAAATTTTTGGAATTTAGAAATTGAGATAAAAGTAAACTATAAAAAGCAAATTAAAACAAGCAATTGAAAATGAGAAAAGCGTCGAATATAAGTAAGGTCTAGTTCTAGGGTCAATCTTGGTCTAAATACAATCAAGCATATTCTATCATCCTAACGTCTTTACAACTCTCTTAGGACTATTGATCTGAGACTAACTGTCTGTTTGGTTAGCGTCTTCAACATGCAGAGACGGGACGAGACGGAATAGAACAAGACGGAACAGAATAAGAATTGGAGACAGTGAGATGTTTAGTTGCGGTGAACAGAACAGAGATAATTGTCTTCGTCCTGAGGACAGAAATGTGTTTGGTTGCAGGGGATAGAACAAAAAACAGTGTTAATGACAGAAATGTCCCTGTAGTATAATAAGAAGAGTAGATGTAATTCATTGATTATTTTATAATTGTATCTATATTTATTTTACAATATTTAATTATGTTATTATTAACATGTAACTATAATAAAATTTCAGTTGTGTGATTATTGCTATTATTATTATTATTATTATTATTATTATTATTATTATTATTAAAAATTTCGTACCTATTATGACTAGGATTTGTTATTGTTATTTTTTTAGTATGATATTTGTTATACAAAATTAATTATGTTATTATAATGAGTATTATTATTATTATTATTATTAATTATTGTTATTATTATTAGTAAGATTTATTATAAATTTTGTAATAACAATAAAAATAATAATTATTAGTATTATTAATTATTGTCATTGCTTTTATTATCAATTATTATATATTATTTTGTACTTATTATTATTATTATTGTAATTATTATTATTATTATTATTATAAATGTTATACATAATTAATTATCTTCTTCTTCTCCTTCTTCTTATTCTTCTTCTTCTTCTTCTTTTTCTTCTTATTATTATTATTATTATCATCATCATCATCATTATTATAATAATAAATATTATTATTATTAGTTTATTATTAGTTAATAATTATACAAAATTAATTATCTTCTTCTGCTTATTATGATTATTATTATAAACATTAGTTAG
>JAOSBL010000004.1:27498513-27519665 GCA_027568915.1 Erythroxylum roraimae
GCCTTCTTTGTTTTGCAGGTATTCGGCAATCAAAATCTCACAAGGACATGGATCCGAATAGCAACGTCCAGCCCCAACAAAATCCGACTGAAACATTCGGTATTCTTTAAGATTTGCTTTTTAGAGTAGGAAAACAAATTTTAACATATCTAGTGGTTGATTTTCAAGGGCCACGGAGGACATTAGGTGATTATATGTCGAAAGTCTCAGTTTAAAATAATAATTCATGGTGCCAAGGGCTTCCCTTAATGTAATGATTCAGTTTTTAGTAACGGAGGAAATGGCGGTGTCAATTATGATTACTAATAGCATATTAATTTAAACTTGTCACTAGACTAGCTATGAAATTAAACAAACGAGAAATGCAAAGAATATCATACCATTTGAGAGACTACCGATTGTAGAAATACTAGAGCATTTATTAGAATCTTCACCCACTTGGGACCTGAAATCTGTTGTGGGAGGTACCATGAAACGGATGAACCATAAGCCCAGTATCCAACTATAGTCACACCATAATAGAAGAACAACCCCAGTGTGAACTGCATTAACAAAGCTTTTCTCATATTCTTCATTGCCGGTTGTCGTAAAGTTGACTGCATTTGCAAAAAGACATTTCACATTTAGACTAATCATAAAAATACATTTTCACGTGTTCGGTTATTGCTCTACCTGCAGTTCTGGTAGAAGCCCTCCGGAGTTGGCAGCGTTGATGGCAGAAATTGCAGCAAAAGCATTGAACACCTTGCTCACTTGGCTTCCACCAACATCGTAGCTCCTGCTTTTGTTGGACAGTCCTGGTCATTGAGAGAGCAATAGACAAGTAAACTATGTAAAGCCAATACCAACAAGCGTAGGGTTCAAACTACTTGCAAGTATGCGCCATGGAAATTGGAATAGGACAACTACATACCATCTTCGACCGCCATAACCATAAGAAGAATGATGTAAGAGAAAGTCATAATAGCAGATACCACCAACCAGGTCCTCATGGCAGACATTGTTGGGATCAGAAATGCAAATAAGAAATAGGCTAGTCCAGCGAAGATGATGAAATATTGAAGCCTCCATGGAGAATCACTGAAAACTAAGTGCATTTCCTGTATGGGGCATAAAAGGAAAAAGTATTCATCGTACAACCATTATGAGACACCGAGAAGTGACGCATATATGAGAATAATTCTACCATAGTACGTCCAATATACCTTCAGAGCTCTTCCTCCCAGCAGTATGAAACCCATGTTCACGAGACAGAACGACGTAAATTGACTGATATATGTGAGGTAATAGAAGTATTTGCCTTCACAAAGATAGAACAAGAATTCAATACACAATATCTGTATATTCGTTATATGGATGACATGAGACAAAAAGACACAGATATTTACTCACCGAAAACAAATCCCATAAGGTCTCTGTATCTGATGAACCTCTTGCCTCCAATGAAATGAAACTCAGCTAAGAGCCAGTTACCATAGGCACAATAGCAACCGATGACAAATAGGAGTATGATGCTCCATGTCCAACCTGTAGGAGCCATTATCAAACTTGGATAACTCAATAAGTACCCACAGTTGAAGCCTGTCACCAGCAAGAATCCCATTTGTTGCCATGAATCTGCAATCCCCAATGACTTGAGTTCTAGTCCTCTCAATATTGAATCATAAAAACATCAACAGAATAACAGGCTTCCGAGAGAAGTACGAATATTAACACTGCAATATCTTTTCTAGAGTAGAAGTAGAACTATATAGACCATACAGTCAAATCTGGCGATTGTGCTTGGATTTGTATGTTTGATAGTTGCACAAAAGAGTAAAACATTAAACATGAGGTATGTACACACCTTGGCCAACCGTATGAGCAGAAATGACGCCTTGGTCATCGGGTCTATTATGATCAGCGTTGGCTCCACCATCTTCAATATTCATAAATTCTACGTTCTGTAACTTTTCTGCAGAATCCATCTCGATTTCTTAAATCTGTTCAATTATATAACCGCTTCTTAGTGCATATCTCAGACCTGAATATTTTTCTTTTATAGCTAATTGGTAGAACTCTCACCTCCACAATTTAGGTTCTTTGTCTTGACTATTCTCTTCATTGTCATTTATCCCATAGTTAATAAATACAATCACGTTCTTGGGTCCAAGTTCTTGTCTGAATATAGTAATTAAGATGTGCCTGCTTTATTGTATGTTGTTACTTGCGAAGGCAACTGGTCCAATCCCAAATGACGGGTTACTTCATATGTATTCCAAGATATTAAACCAAAGAATTTCAGAATCTACGTACAATAAAAAAAATAGATTTTATAATTAATTACTGTGTGTCTTGGGGAGATTTAGGTAATGGGATAATTCTATATATTTTAATCGTAGTTGAACAGACTAGTCATTTCAGTTTCAAGCATTTATGGAAATTTTCAAGTTTTTATAATGATCTCATATGAGATATCCACTTGAGTACCATTATAAGGAAAAGGAAAAAAAGAAAAGCAAACTAAAATTCACTGTAGATTATCATTTGGGCTAGCTAGGAGCATATATAAAAGGGAAGGTTAAGACTAATTTTCCTTCACAATTCAAATTTTCAATCTCTATACTCTTCCCAATATAAAATCAAAGATTTCTCTAATGTTGTTGAATGAGATAGTTAACAGTAACTTATCATCCTCATGTTAGTTTATTTTACTTCTATTTAGATAAGTTGTTGTTTAAACTACACTGTTTAAATAAACACACCATAATCACAAAAATTTCAGCAATCTAATTTATGAACAACTTCACGTAACAAAATTAATGAAATATTTGTATGTTAAATTATTATCATTTAATACATTGGTAATTGAAAATTTAAATCTGATCAATAGGGATTTTTATATATATGTATGATGAGAAGTGCCAATAAATCATTTCAATGTCTAGCTTTTGTTTTCTTCAAATTCTATATTATAAATGTGTAAGGTAAATTAAAACCAGCAGTGGCTTTAGGTCATCTGACAACCGTGTTTTTTTTTAAAAGAATTATATACTTGTTGGTTGCAGAAAGTAGGATTGTTATATCACATTCCGAAAGATTAAATTTTAACTACCGTACAAAGAAATAGGAAAAGTTGTCTAAGTTATAATATTACATCCATCAATTTGTATAATAGTACATCCATCAATTGTAGCTAAAGAACGGATCGAAAACGTTTCGATTTGAGAATTCGTTGCGATGTAGGGGAGGGTCGAAGCTGGGCCAGAAAAAAGTGACACGTGTGTGTGGTCCACTCAAAATAATAATGGAAGTCAAGAACAATGAAATTGAACGAAGAAAAACAACAACAGCTTGACAATTTGTATGGTTCAATCATGTGCATGCCTTTGCTATGATTTTATTGGTATTGGCAATGCAGAGTCGACCAATATTTTCACCATATTGCTCATTTACAAAGCTAAAATTCTTTTTTAATTTGATTGATCTTAACATTGATTTCAATTTTATTTTAATTTAAAATAAATTCAGACCTTGAATTAGATTTATTCAAAATTTAACTTAAAACTCAAGATTTTACTATTTAAAATTCAATTTAAAAATTTAAAAATTTGAGTTCAATCAGATTGATGTTGTCACCACTAATCTACAATCCATCAACCATCATGCATTGATGCGCTTCTATGTACTACGTGGGTCATAGAATAGATTCGTCTTGAAAGTGTACTTGATAATAATGTAATGCAACTTTGTATTTTTCTATATTGATCAAGAAGTACATCAAATATATATATACAAGTATATCAAATCACTCTAATTATGTATACAACATATAAAAAAACGCAATCCCACTAATCTAGCATAACTAACGGTAAAGGAAGCCCGTAGATCATGGGAACTTAATATAGACAGTAGCTAATCAAATATTCTAATAAGATGCTTTATCGTTTTTGTGAAGTGAAAAATGTGTAGTTAATTCATCAATTTTGTAATTGCATTTTCTTTGTTTTTGGGAGAGCAATTATATGCCCTATTGAGCTATTCTTGGCAGCTGCGTTTCTGCATATGTGGATATATAATTAAACTACTGCTTAGTTGTTTTTTAGGGGAAAAACGTTCAGTAATTTTGTCAATTGTGCAGCTGTATTTTTGACATGTTTCGGTGATGAAACATATGACTTCGTTGGTGATTTGGGTAATCTTTTGTGGTTGTGTTCTCCATGCATAAACTGTGATTTATGGACAGCTGCGTAGTAGTTCTTTGAGAGGAAAAACGTGTAGATTTTTTGTAGTGTGAGCAGCCGTGACTGTATGACGTTTCGGTGATAAAACGTTTGTTTGTTTGATGGGTTTTTGTGGCTGCTATGCGTGGGATGTTTCAGAGACAATATCGAAGGTTCACAACAGATTTCTTAGTGGACAACTTCCCGTTCTTTAATTGATAAAGCAACATATTTAGGGGAGTTACCTTTTATCTCAAGTGTTGTCTTTGTTTGTGTCGTTATTGTTTCAATCACTCGAGTTGTTTTATTATCATCTCTATTATCAATTATTGTTGAGAAAATCTTCTGTTGAGATTGCACGAGGTGTTCGTGTTATTAGGAGTAATTTTCTTTAACGGGTTGTGAGAACAAGAGATAGTGTTAAGGATAGGGTAGGTCGGCTTTGTAATGTCTTGATTAAAAGTATTGTTGTTCTTTGGTAAAAGTAATTAACCTAGGTGAGGACCCCGCAGACGTAGGCAAAGTGTGTCGAATTGTGTTACCAAATCTTAGGGGTTGATTTGTTTATTTCATATTTGATTTTGTTTCGTATTTGTCAGAAAACTTATAGGTGCTGTAGTTGATTCATAATTTGTGCGAAACTATATCCTTTTAGATTTTTAACAGAAAACCACAAAATTGGAAGGGATTGGTAGGAAAGAAATAACACATCTTTTAAAACTCAATTATTGAAACAACTAGCTTCTCGGTAGTGAACCCGATAGAGATTGGTTGCATTTTATGATCCTATTTGTATCACAAAGCCAATTTACACCGAAATGTTTGTTAGAAATTTACTAGTGGAGTAATTTTACATCGGTAAGAGATATAAAATAAAGTGAGTTATATACAAAAGTAGGATTTACAATTCATTACTTGAAAGTTGAGTTAATATATAATATCTTGCTTGTATATGAGTTTCTTTGAATTCAATCGAGTTTTTCCTCCTCAAAACCTTTTATTGCTTTAAACTTTTAGGTTGAAATATGACTTCCTACTTAATTTCTCTCTATCCTCTTCAAATTGAGATCTGACAAATCGTCAATCAAAACCAAAGTAAAGAACATGTGAAGTTTTGGATGTGAAACAACTTATCTGAACAAATTGAGACCTGCCAAATTGTCACTTCGATGCTTGAAGTGGCAAAGAGTGGAAGTATTATCTAAGTTTTATAGCACAAATTATGAGCACAAAATTTAAATTACACTAGCTAGCTTGCTTTTCCTCGTAATTTTAAGTTGTAATTTACATACTATATAGAATTGCAGATAATTATAATGATTATAGTAAATACATGTGTGGATGTCTTTATGACAAATTACAATAAATTACGATAATTGTGGTTTGTAATTAAAAATCTTGTTTTCTTGTTTTCCTGAATTCATTTACAAATATTCATTTCATATGTGTTACAATTTACAATTTACACACAGTGACAATTCTTTAGTGTGTGTTCGTTCGTACCAAGATGAATCTCCAAACAAAAGGATGGTTTGATACGAAATCAGAGTAAGGGTCCCCCGTCTTCTTTAGGGCATGTCCCTTAGTACAATTTTATTAAAAAACTCAACCGATTCGGAGATTTAACTATAAAAATTTTGAATTGTATAATTTTTTATTTAATTTTTAAATTTTTAGTTTGATTTATTTTAATAACTCTTAATTTTAAAAACATGTCAATTTATTAATTAATCCGTCAATTTTTTAAATTAATAAATTTTTAAAAACTAAAATAAATCAATTAATTTTTATTTAACAATATCTTTTCTAATTAAATTTCAAATTCTTCTATAAGTAAGGCTTTTTTTAATAATATTTCAAATTTTTTAATTTTATTCAATTTTTAACAAATATTATGACAGTTTAATACAGGTTGAACCTTTTAAATCTTAAATTTATTGTCGTCCTGATTTAAAACATTAACTTTTACCCAAAAAAGTGCCCAAAATATATCATATATATTAGCTTTTAAACCTTTCCTTTTTGTTTTAATATTTAATGACAAATTTACGAATCATTCATGATGCTTCTTCCTAAGATGAATCATACCATCCTAATTCTATAATGCTCCAAAGTTACTACCATGTGCATGCATACAGAAAAGGCTTTTAGCTTCAACCAATTTCAAGCCAGGGTTTTTCCTGTCTGTTTTCCCTTCCCAAGCCCATAACTGATGTGATATAATAGAAGTAGGGAGCAAATTCTTGCCGGTTCTTCAACTTCAATGTAACATTCGCCAATAGTTTACATAGCACCTGAACCACCTCCATTTCCAGCACTACCACGTAGTGTAGATTTATCACGTCTCGAGTTCATTCTCGGACTCATCGCCGTCATCACAATCCCAGCTCTGGTCTACACTGTTTTCTTCTCCATCAATTGCCCTCCGGCATCGTTCGCGGGACGGAACAACCGTGATGACACCTCTGACCTGATCTCTGTCAACAAAGAAAATGACCCTTTAGCAACAGATATTAAAGGGGTTGTTTCAGATGATAAGTATCAGAAGGAAACCCATGTAAAGGAAATTGGCAGCGAGTGTCCTGTGTGTCTTTCTGCGTTTGCAACCACTCTTTTCATGCTTCTTGTATCACTAATTGGCTGGATTATCATTCTAGTTGTCCTGTTTGTAGAGTTTCTGTTGCTGTCAACAAGCGTACTAATAAATAGGGATGGATCCAGAAATTATTTTGAGTAGGGACAAAATCAGTACTCTTATATTATTAAAAAATATAATCTAAAATTTTTTCTGCAATCCTGAATCAGATTGAAGATAATCTAAATTAACTTCTAAATGAGGATGCTTTAAAAAGTTGGGGCTAAAATCTTTATTTGTAAGAGACATTTTGAGAAATTTGTTCATAACTGAAATCAAAGTTAGGTAATTAGGGACAAATTGAATACAAAATAAATAAAAAATTATCTATTCACAAAAAATTAACTAATTAAAACTATTTAATGCAGCATTTTACACATATGCAAATTTATGAAATATACAAACAAAAAGTAAAATTTTTATATATACTAAGATTGGACTTGATATGGAAAAAGATGTACTATTCTAATTGGAAATTTTAAACCAATCATCTATTAGCAATAATACTTGGAAACTCCCCTCCCCTTCTCGTTGCTCGCTCCAAAAAAATGAATTATTAAAGAAACAAAATCAGCCAAATTAGATCCCATCTTATTTCTTGCCTCCACTGTCATAGTGTCCCCTTACATTCATTCTAGGTAAGTGGATTTTTGTTTGCTCTCTCTCTCTCTCTCCCTCTGAGTCCCTCCCGAAATCACACCGTTTGAAAGAGCCTTTGTTTATTGTCTCTAGGGCACTTCTTTTATCCCTATTATCACTAGTGCTAGATGGTTTGTACTATTTTTATTCATTTTTACGACTTTATATGCTACGATTTTTTGCCTACAAGGAGAAATATTCTCTTGCATCTTCAATAAAAGTCTAAAAAAATGTAAAGATTAAAACTGTACCAACTCTATTACAACTTACAAGGACCTATCTCTAAATTATACTTACTACACATTCTTTCAAAAAAAAGAAGTAAGAATTTACCTATCAGTGGTAGAATGGGGTGGAGTTTGTGGGGGAATCCTTTCCAAAATTGCGTTCAATATAAATTATTGTTTTTTGCTTTGAGTGTGGTAGTCCTTGTAGAGTTAGAGAAAGAAGAAGCCAAAAGGACAAAAAGTAGTATGATGAAGAAGCCAAAAAGGTAAAAATCTGAATAAAAAAAGTCAATTAAGCATGTAGTTTTTATCTCTCTACTTATAGGCTTTCATTTAAAAAAGTCATGGGTCCAAATAATAGTAATCTTAATAAAAATAGATGAGCTCAGATTTTATTTTTTATTTAATATCTTAATATATCTGCACTTTTTATTATTTTTTGTCACCAATTAAATAAATAGGGGCAAAATTTTAATTTTTATGAAATAAAAATTTAAAATAATAATTTTAAATTAAAACTTTTCAGATGCAGTGGTGGCAAATGCCCTCACTTGCCCCCACTGTGGCTCTGTCCTTGCTAATAATAGTAGTTTCACATCACAAACAAGGTTTGCCTAATGCTGATAGTTTGGTTTGACAATAAGATCTTGTTCGATTTTGTGTTATCCAAAGTTTTGATCATTTACTTTTGTGCTCAATCAATCTTGGCGAGAATGGGAAGAAACTTGAAGCAAAACTTCTATATTCTGAAATTTTCAGATCAAAAACTTCAGTTTACAGTTGGTCATAGCCTACACATTAAGCATAATTAGCAGATGTTGAAACACAAAAAATGGTAGGTTTGCATGACAAGAAAGTGACCCACCAAGCTCAAAACCAAACTTCAATGGAGGAGCTTATCGCAAGAAGTAGGCAAGTGATCCACTGGAGCCCAAATTGGAGTCACCCAGACCAGAAGCTACACAAACAAAACAGTCACTTGAGAGTCCCTTAAGCTCAAAATGGATCTTGGGCCATCCGTACAACCCTAACCCGAGCTTGCACTGGTTCTTGTTCAATCAAACCCAAAAACGACAAAAGTTTACTGAAATGTCAAGGCTTAAAGGGCACGGTTTAGAAGGTGGCCACCAACTCAATACAAAACAAAACAAACACATTAATTAGTTAATAATGACTTACTTTAATCACTAATGCAGGACCATGACCATTGACCAACATAGAGTGGGGTTTGCAAGTCACGCGCCTAGAATTGAGAGTAGGACTAGCTATGATATGTCACACATATATTCCCATGCAAAGTAAAGCTAAGGAGTGGGAGAGGGAACAGAGCAGACCGGGAAAAGGTTCGTCCGGTCGGGAACACATCGACTGATGCACACACCATCAAAGCACACCAATAAGCTCCCTTTTTCTTTTATTAACATTTCTTTTCCATCAAACCCATGACTTAATTTATCTTATTATAATTACACAAGATTCTGTAGAACTTATAAACCTTAAAGCTATAAATTTCAGAGCATATATTTCACTTGTGATTGAAACACGACATAGATTGCGCATTATTAAATTTCTCCAAATTTCATGTTTTAACGAGATTATGTTTTAACGAGACTCTAATTGAATGTTTTTATTGTTTTAGTGTATTTCACTCGTGAAATTTTTATTTTTACCTCTTATTTTTTGAATCATCTAACTGCATTTTTATGTATGTTATCAAATAAGAGTTTCAGTAATTTAATATTTTATTTCTTATCTTACCGTCATAATGTGATTAATCAAATATATATCATATTCTAATGTGATATTCTTCGAAAAGAACTCTTTAGTAATTAGGAGTAGAGTTACGTGCTACAAAACTTATGTAAAATTTACATTTCAAGAAAATTTTTAGTGGGCTGTACTATTCTTGTTTTTGTTGTTGGAAATATGATGAATAGCACATTTTTTTGGGGCTAAGTAAACGCGCTTCTGTACATGAACTTTTTCCATGCAAGATTAGGTCACTAATTTATGTCTTTATTCTAAGCACAGGGCACGAGATGGAATGACAAAGGAAGCTTATGAGTTAAGAAAGAAATGCCTTCTCAAAACCCTAAAAAAAGCAAAGGATATATAAAACAAAAAGAGTAGTCAAGGGCTGGCTAGATGGAAAAAAAGCACTATATAGTTTATACATTAATGCACATAACATATGATGTGTGTGTATATATATGCATATAAAGGTTCTTGCTTTATTTTAGCTCCTCATTCCACTTCCACCTTCTATCTTTCTTTCTCTCCTATCTCTGCTAAAAAAAAGAATACTCCCTCTTGTTGATGTGATTCTCCACTAGTATTCTCCTCCAAGATAAAGAGAGCAAAAAACACAACCCCATCAAACTTTACAAAAGGAGAAAGCTCAGGAACCATGGTTTTTTCTTCCATCCCACCTTATCTTGATCCAGCCAACTTTCAGCAAGTAAGGGGTTTTTCTTCAGTTTTTGTTCCTTAAGATTTCTTTGGCTATAAAGCAAAAAATGTTCAAAAGATAAATATTCTTGCTAACTTCTGTTTCTATATATCTTGCTTGAATATACCAGATATTTGATTTTTGCACTTTTGCTTTCTTTTTACAGCAACCAAATCATCACCATATTGGTGGTGCAAGTACTGGTTCAAGCAGTCAACTTCTTCCCCCACAACCGCCGCCACCACCACAACTACCTCCCCTACAGCCTCATGGAAGCGGGGGTGTCGGCTCGATCCGGCCAGGTTCAATGGCCGATCGAGCTAGGATGGCCAACATACCTATGCCAGAGGCGGCATTGAAATGTCCAAGATGTGAATCAACCAACACAAAGTTTTGTTATTTCAACAATTACAGCCTCTCACAGCCTCGCCACTTCTGCAAAACCTGTAGAAGGTACTGGACCAGAGGTGGTGCCCTAAGAAGTGTTCCAGTTGGAGGTGGCTGTCGGAGGAACAAGAGAAGCAAAGGGAACAGCTCAAAATCTCCTGTCAGTAGCGACCAACAAACTTGTTCTGCAGGTTCTACAAGTACTGTCTCTTCTAATAGCGGAACAAGTGATATACTGGGCCTTGGACCACAGCTTCCTCCTCTAAGATTCATGGCTCCTTTGCATCATCTCACCGATTATGCAACCGCAGATATGGGGTTGAATTATGGCGGCCTTTCAGCTCCAGTTGGAGGATCTACTGACCTGAATTTTCAAATAGGGAGTGCTTTAGCTGGCGTTGGTCTTGGTGGTAGTGGTGGTGCTGGTGGGTCACTACTCTCAGTAGGAGGTTTAGATCAGTGGCGCCTGCACCATCAACAATTTCCCTTCTTTGGTGGGTTGGATTCATCATCTTCTTCAGGTTTATATCCATTTGACGGTAGTATTGAGCAAGTTCAAAGTTATGGTGGAGCGAGTCAAATGAGAGCAAAGATGTCTAGCTCTGGAGCAACTCAGTTGGCTCCAGTGAAAATGGAGGACAATCACGAGCTGAATCTGTCGAGGCAGTTTTTGGGAATTAATCCAGGGAATGATCAGTACTGGAGTGGTAGTGCCTGGACCGATCTGTCTAATTTTAGTTCATCTTCCACGAGCAACCAATTATAGATATTATCACTTCTCGTTATCTATGTGATAACGGTGGGATGAAACTTCAGTACTTTTTCTTGTCAGTGTAGCTTCAATATCAGAAAGTTAATTAGTAGGATGTACTCATAGCAAATTCTCCAATTCTCTCGTTCGAGATGGGGTACTTCGAGATTGGATTGAGGAATCTGCTAGCTTTCTTCGATATTACTACAAAGAAAACCCTAGAAATGGTAGGTCTTTTATGTTTTTTCTTCTTCTTCTGGCTTCCTTTTTTTCTTTATGTAGTTCCAGATTGCAATGTATTGGCATGTATACCAAAGTGGGTGTATGGCTTCTGAGAGATTGTATCAAAATATGCTAATCGAAACTTTATATTAATTAAGTTATGTTCTTGCCAAAAGGATCGTCTTTCTGAACAGCAAGCTATTGGCTTTTAGCCGTTTGAATTGAACTTGAAAGAAACAAGATCTTTTGAATATGCCCTATCAAAATTGTCTCAATGAACATAAGTTCCCTCTTTCTTTTACAAAGTAACCATGAACTTTTCACAATGTTTAATATTGACTAATTAAGCATTTCAAAATACTCATATTGTTTAAGTTAAAGAATTGGTGCTTTGAGAATGTCAAGAAGAAAGTAATTCTGATTTCATAACCTCCAAGATGCAAAGTGTGATCTCGTCCTCTTTTGAACTAGAGTAGTTGCAGGCTATATATAATGAAATGTGCCACTAATGGTCAGCTAGAATATTTTGATCTTATTCATACTTCTTTTTGATGATATGGCTATCTTCTTCCATAGTTTAAACTTTAAAGATAAACTTGGTTTAGAATGATAAGAGAATAATTGTCTTCCTAATACAATAACATATAATTTTCTGTCAAAATACTACAATCCCAATTCGTTTCACCCTGCCAACTATAGAAAATGCTTATAATGACCACAAGTAGCATCCTTCCATGGAAAATGGAATTGTATGTCTGAAGTAAGAAATCTCAAACTTGATGCCCTAACAGACTCGGTTTGATATAGTGTTATATCGACGTGTGTAGATATACCGGGTCATATGTCACTATGGAATTCTATGTGTCAGGTTCTTTCCTTGATTTAGAAAAGCAGGTTTTGCTTTTTTTCAGTTGTTACTTCAGTTATTATCATTTGTCTTAGGTCGATGAATACAGAACTTGGAATCCTTCACCAATTAATCAGCAGGTGGAGTTAAAGTAAGAATTCCAGAGTGCATTACTCTTCAATTTGTTTCTGTTGTCCAAGCAGAAGGATTTGAGATTGGGAATTGAGACAAAAGGGTACGTCTTTTGGAGATGAATCTGCTGATAATTGAAACCAAAAAAAAAAACTTAGGTTTTCGAAAAAGAACGTTCTATCTCTTCTGGGTCAGTTCAACTTCATTCATTGAGTACTGAAGAAGATCACGGCTTTACTTGCATTGGCAGTAGATCACAGAACATCCTCTTTCTTCTGCAATGAGATCTACCTAGAGGTTAGTGAGTTCCAGGAACTCACTCCAAAGAAACCAATTCTTTATGATTCACATTTTTATATTTCAGAGTCAGTGATGATATGCTTTGCACGAGAAAGATCATAATGGCTAATATATTAATAACATAATTATTACAAACAGTAAGTGAAGCCATACTCTTTTTGATCCATATGTAAACTGATATAATTACGAATGATTCTGCAATTATATGACATCAGATGTTAACCTAGTACTTGTTGGTGGGTGATGGGAAATTCCATGTACAAATGACAAGACAACAATCTCAAAAGACTCCATTCAATTGCATAAACAAGGAAATGATTATGTGGGTTTTAAAGAAAAACCTGTCTTTGATACAATTCTCGAAGTTCGTTTGCCAAGAAAATTATCTAAAGACAGCAAACCCAAATCACAACAGACCTTAGTCACTTAGCAAACGAGTCAAAGCAGATCCTTCCCTTAGACGGTTTAGGAAATATACATGGGGAATGTCGGTCTGACCCCTTTCTCTCAATTTGAAGCAAGGTTGAGCGCGTGTAACTTTCACGACTCACTAGGGGACAAAGCACTGTTTTGTCAGCTTGTGAACCTGACGTGACGACCTGGCACTTGACCCAAGTGATTCGATCTTGAATCGCACGCGCTTCGAGGATGCGTGCATGAAAGTCTGATACACACCTGCTTCGACCTTCGGTTTCTGCGGTCGTCAGTCTTTAACTCACAGTTCGGTTTTTGTTGCTTATGTTTCTTAACTTTGAAGTCTTTTAACTGTGCTTGGTCTATAACCGAAAGGACTTTTGACTTGTAGACTTCATAGACAACTTGAATAGGTTAAGAGTAATGCTTGGTGGATCACTTGGCATACCATTTAAGCTATTTAATCAATAGAGTTATGTACCCTTTTGAGATAAGCATTATTAAAATCAAAATTTTTAATATTTATTAAATTTTATAATAACTTATACTAAATAAAATGATAATTATAGCCTAATTTAGATGAAATTAAAATTAGATATCCAGAATAATATCATACCAAGTTTTTTAATAAATAAAGTATATTAAAACTAAAATAAATATTTTAATTTATACTAAAATATGATAAATATTAAGATAAATTTAAAATATATTGAATCTCTATTTTATTAGTAACACCTTCAAAATAATCATCTTGATTATTCATATTTTTTCTTGTAAGAGATTGTTTAAGTACATGACGGAGAAATAATAAGGTGATCTGATTTTTATATTTAATTACTTTTATCTTATCACTTCATACATAAAAGATATGTATTGTGATTTAATATTATTTGACATTGAGAAAAGGATAATCAACTAACCACTTTTTTTTTTTGTCTCTATAACATTTATCAAAAGATTGGGACAACTAATCACAAATCATTTTCCATAGGGTAATTTTCATGTCATGTCAGTACAAAATTATACGAAATTGTTGATAAGAGAACTAATTCTAAAAGTTCACAATTGCTGAATAGACTTCTGTAATGATTAAAAAATTTAACTGATTAAAAAATTTAACTGATTTAACTGATTTAATCATAAAAATTTTGTATTTATTAACTTTTTAGTTTAGTTTGTAATTTTTCGTTTGATTTACTTTAATAACTCTTATTGTTAAATATCGACTAGTTTATTACTTAATCAATCAATTATGTTAATTAATTAATTTTTATAAATAAAAATAAATCAAATAATTTTCATTTAATAGTTTCATTTTTTAATTAAACTTCAAATTCTTCTATGAGTAAGGATAATTTTCTTTAATTATATTTTAAAATTTTTAATTTTATTCAATCATTAACCAACTTTATGACGGTATGATATTGGTTGAACCTTTTAAACTTTAAATTTCTTAACTTACCAGTTTAACTTCTGGCTTGTTTTTAAGACATTGGTTACTTGGACACATTTGTGTCCTACCTTCACAAAATAAGTGTAGATGTCTTTAGGAGTAGTTTACGTAGTGAGAAGAATTTCCTAACAGATTTAATTAATCTCCAAAAATTAAAGATTAAATTTACTTTATATGAGAAACTTCAAAAATTATTTGAGTGTAACATATTATTTAAATTAAATTCACGAGTTCTTAAAATGATTTACACAAAATATGTATTTGATAGAGTATTACATATTTTTAAAGATTTATTTAATAATTAAAAATAATAATTATGCATTTTCACTGCCTTTAACTTAATTAATAGGAAAATGAATCAACATGAAAATATAGAATGTTAAAATTAGCTAAGGTAAATAATAAGAGTTCAATTTGCTCTAATATTAATTAATGCATAGGTATGTACTATGTTGTACAATATAGACACATCAGAGATTTGAACAAACATAAAAATCATTCATTACTTTAGCCATTTGTCAAACTCAAATCTCTAATATTCTAGCGAAATTGGGCCTAAAATTTTGGGAAGATGTATGGAGAAAGTTGGACAAAAATACAAGGCAAGGATAAGGAACCTAAGTTTTTGTGTTGCTATTGGGTAAGATGCATAAAAGTTCACCAAATTCATGATTAGGGACCCTAGAGGAATAGGACTATTAATGGACCAACCCTCAAAATAATACAACATTAGAAAAGAGGAAAAAAACACATACTAATGAAAAAGAAGAAGAAATTAATGGACCCCCTTAGTTTCTAAGAAACTTCTTTTAATCTAACTAGCTCTTGCAACTAGGACTATATTTTATTATGTCAAAAGCATAGGGATTGGCCATCTCGAAAGAAAGGAATAATATGGATATATGGATGGTGTTGCCTTTTGCTATTACCAAGACTGCTCACCAAACATCGAATAAAGCAGATTCAAAAAAACCCTCAAAACCCTAAAAAAAGAGGAGCTCTCTTCAAGAAACCAGCACATGATTCATAGCCGAGTATGGTCAGAAAGAGAAGAGATATTAATGGTGGTATAATATGCTAGCTATTTTGGTCAAGGTTGTGCCCTGTGTGTTCTGACCAGCAATCAAAGGAAGGTTATACAGTTAGTGATCCCGAAACTTTTGAACTTGGAATATGACCATTTCTTACGTACTCATATCAATGTATTAAAAGACACAAAAAAAAGGAACAACCTTGCAATCTCCTGTGTCGTATATATATATCGTACCAAAGAACATGTCTTATCATTAGCTATCCAAGAAGGAATTGTAAGGCGGCTCAGAAATCCAAGCTATAATATGACTGGTGTATCCACACTTCTTTATAGAAATGCTGTAGTAAAGTCCTTCAATATTTTGTAACCAAGAGAATTTACAGTCATTATTTCTTAATATATAATTATGTAGTTTAAGTTAATTATGAGATGAATTAGTAAATTAAAATTAATCTAAGGAGATAATATTCATTAATACTTTTGAAAAAGAAGACTATAAGTTGTCCTCATCTATACATTCGTAATGCTTTTAACGATAGGTTGGGAAAAGGAGGAGGAATCGATCTTGATCATGATGACCACATAACGTCCACATGGATTCTCGTGACATGAACTGTGTATAACAGCAGCTTTCACTTTTCTTAACGTTCTTGTACTAAACGTGTTCTTTATTACTCTGATGGGTGTGTGCACTCTTATCATATATCCATCTCTGCCTAAAATAGGAGGGAGATAGTAACAGCATGCACATACAGGTGGCGGAGAGGGAAAAAAAAAAAGGAAAGCAAAAAGATTGATGAGATTCCATTATGCTATTGTGAGTCCTCACGTTCTCGCCACATGAGCTCAATCATACAACCCAAACGTCATCTTCATCTCCTTCTCATATACATTGATTTGTCACACAATTATTTTTATAGATTCCCTTAGTCATTTCTATTACGAATTTGCCTCTTTTTGCCAACCTGACTCCACTCATCCACATATTCTTTACATTCCTTAATCAGGCCAAAATTTCATTCCCTCTAAGTCTGTCCCCATCAATGAAATATGGGAGCAGCCTTGTTCATGCATTTCAGTTTCTTATATATCTATAGTAAATTTAAATTTTTATTAGAAACAAACACGTTTTCAATGTTATTATCAATAATTAAAAAACTCAATTAGTTCGGCTGATTTAATAATAAAAGTCTTGAACCGTCTAACTTTTTGGTTCAGTTTTTAATTTTCCGGTTTAGTTTATTTTAGTAACTTTTGTTGTTAAAAACTGATCAATTTATTAATTAATTGGTCAATTTTCGTAAATTAATAAATTCTTATAAATAAAAATCAATTAATTTCATTTAACATAATCACTTTTTTCAATTAAACTTCAAATTCTTCAATGTGTAAAGACAATCTCTTAAAATTATAGTTCAAAATTTTATTTAATCTTTAGCTGATTTTATGACAGTCTAATTCTGGTTAAACCTTTTAAACCTTAAATCTTTTGCTTTACTGATTTAATTTTCAGTCCGATTTTTAATTATTAAAGTTTCTAATTGAATTATGAAATTCTACTAATCACTTTATTTGAAAATTTTCATCTTAGGTGACATTTCTTTAGTGGATATTCTAGATTGTGGGCAAGATCTATAAGATAAATCCATCATTTTATGCAGGAGTTGTTCATTCAAGAAAAATCAAAAGAAGAACAGATTCAATGACTTAAGAGGGTGATCTTTATGCTGTAGAGCATCCTAAGTTATGACTTTATGAATTGTCCCAAAAGGCAAGGGGATTTGACTATATATATAGAGAGATGGGTCTTTTGAAACTAACCCAGATGGCATTTGATAATTAGTCTCATTTGGCAATGATAATAATGCTTTTATGGCCGCATTCTTTGTGAGAAATGGACCCTGATGTGATCTCATGATAGTCATCATATAGAATTTTAATCCTTTTTGGAATTGAACATTACTTTTCACTCTTTTTCTTATCTTAGATTTGAAAATAGTTCTATATCATAAAATCCTTCTATTTATTATTATTCAAAATTTGACAGGATATGCATATTTCTAATGTAAAAATAACACAATGGAACTTGCCTACGTGGAGTGAACTAATGCTCATTGTCTTACATTATTGTTATAAAAAAAATAGCAATACTTTTTGGATAATGCATGGATCTTTTTTAGTCAATCAATCGTTTGTGATTTGGGTATGCAACGAGCTGCATGTAGCTATTTTCTGGTTTAATAATTGATTTGAAAATGCACGTGGTTGTTTTTTATTTTCTTGTGAGGACATTATTGTGGTTGAATATTTAAATCATTCGTGTTTGCCATATCGAAATTTCCCTATTCTGGTGTCCATTAAATCCCACCAAAGATGTGAATGATTCAAAGCACAAATGCAGCTTCTGAGTGGGTGTGGGAGACATGTCATTAAACTGAATTGTGGTGAGTACAAATTAAAATTTCATTGATTATTTTTGGGGTATATATGTTTTCACCTATTCTAGTCATTAGTAATCATAAGGGTTACAATAGGTTTGGTCGGGTTGGAT
The DNA here is from genome assembly GCA_027568915.1 of Erythroxylum roraimae. Taxonomy (NCBI): domain Eukaryota; kingdom Viridiplantae; phylum Streptophyta; class Magnoliopsida; order Malpighiales; family Erythroxylaceae; genus Erythroxylum; species Erythroxylum roraimae. Next base: position 27,516,756 of record JAOSBL010000004.1, read on the forward strand.
CTACTGCCGATTTTGTATGATTCATTGTTTATTATTTACGGTCCGAACCCAATTCAAAATTTGTCTTGAGTTATATCAAAATTATTTTGTTTTGATTTTAAATTTCTTAAATTTACAAATTAAAATGATATTATTTTAAATAATTATATCAAAACAATATTATTTTAGCGAGAGAGTTCTAACCTTTAGACTGTTTAGGTCAAATTTTGAGTACGCCAAACCTAATAGCCATAGATCGTGGTTAGTGTTAACATATACGAAAGAGAAAGCAAATAACTTTGACACCATTCCTGATTACATATAAAAGCACTAATCTTTTTGGCAAAGTGGGCTGTCTTGTTCTTCATGCAAAACAAACTTTCTTTGGTGGTCTTATTGTCTTCCAAAGATTATAGTTTGGTAATCTATTGTTGTCGTGTAATGTGGGAGCTCAATGCAAACCCACACAACCAATATGGAGTAGGTCTCCTAGCTTATTGATTCCAGTCTATAGTAAGGTCGTCTGTAGGTACTTGAATTGTTGCTTACGTGAGGAAGCACTAAGTTTGGTTGGAATTGTTTTTGTTAGTTTTGTATGCACTTTTTCAAGAGTAATATCTTATCAAGTTGTCTGCATTAAATTTTTGTTGTACTCTTGAAATTTTCTTTTAAAAAGTCGAACTTGAACGTACAAATCGTAAGATGAGCTTTCTTGTCACTTGTGATTAAGCAATCAGTTAAAAGTGGAGTTCCTGTTTTTGTTTGTTCTTATGTTAATGGAGAAATTTATAACTATTATTCTTTAAAAAGAGGTTGGACAAATATTGGGAAGCATGAATAATATGTAAATTATTTTTTTCGGATAGTGAATTAAATGATAGTTTTAGTTCAAGTAACGGATAAAATCTCAATTCAACATCTCAAAATTCCGATGTTTTGAAAATTGAATCAGAAAATAAATCGGTAAAACAAGAAGTTTAAGATTTAAAAGATTCAAACATTATTAAACTCTCATACAACTAGTTAAATATTAAATAAAATTAAAGAATTTAAAAAATGATTAAAAAAGATTATCCTTATTTATTAAAAATTTTAAAGTTTAATTAAAAAAGAGTTTGTTAAATAAAAAATAATCGATTTATTTTGATTTATACAAATTAATTAGTTTATGAAAAATGACTGATTAATTAATAAACTTATTAATTTTTAACAACAAAAATATTGAACTAAATTGAATCGAAAAATTAAAAATGGAACCAAAAATTGACCAGTTCAAATTTGTTAGTGTTAGAATTGCTAAATCGGTTCAATTTTTAAAACATTGAAAATTTCTCATAAATATTCCATATTATCAATTAAAGTGTTTGAAGGTTCACAGACGAGTTCCTGTTACTTCGGATTCGTGGAAAGAGACTTGAATTTGTTTAAACAGTACACATGTGAAAAGAAAAACAAAGTAAAGCTAATCACGTCTAAACGAGCTCAACGTAATTGGAAGACAAACCTATACAACCTCAGGTATGCTCTTACATTGTTTCTTCTTTTCAGTTTTCCTTATGCCTTTCTGCTTATTCTTCAGTGTCATGATAGAGCTAATACGATGTTGGACCACCGGAAGATGACCAGGAAGACGCAGCAAAACATCATCACTGTACCTTATTTCTTAACTTGGAACTGATCAATGTGCATACGCTACGTAGTACAATGGACAATTCTTGGCAGAAAACACGCTTCTTATACTCTTCAATCAGTATCTGGCAACCACAGTCCAAGGCCCCAATTTCGAGACGTGTGAGGACCTGGTAGGCCTATTAAAGTCTTAACACAAACCATAAAAAGCTTAATTCCCAGAACTTTGGCAAGGATAGCCAAAGTTTATACGACATGTATATCAAGGCAGATTCCGTAGGAAATCGATGTTTCCAAACATCAATTGGTCACGTACGATGTTGATTACCACTTGATAGTATAAAGTTTAGCCAGTATTTGTACCTGTCATGTAGTTTCCGTAATTCTTCTGGCTTTTTTTGGCTTTTCTTAACCTTTTCTGATGACTTGTAGTTATCATTGCATAACTAATTGGAGATAAGAACTAAGTCCATTCGTGGCTTTCCAAGAGGAGTTCTTAATACTCTGACGGTCTGTTTGGTTCACGGAATAGAATAGATAGGGAATAGAATAGTTATTCTTAGGAATAGAAAAGATGAGGAATAGAACTGAATGAGTATTACTTTGTTTGATTTAAAGAATGGAATAGATAAAGAATTTCTATTCCAATGTTTGGTTTGAAAATATAAACTTGGAATAAGAAAGGAATAAGTAACAAAAAGACCAAAATATCCTTATTATTATTATTATTATTAAATATTGATATAAATTCTCTACTTATTAATAAATTTATCAATTTTTAATTCTTAATTATATTAGTAAACTCATTATTAGTAAACTCATTATTATTATTATTATTATTATTATTATTATTATTATTATTATTATTATTATTATTTTATTCTTATTCTTATTAATTTTATTATTAATTTATTATAATTAATTTTTATTTTATTATTCTTATTATTATTAATTTTATTATTATTACCTTTATTATTCTTATTCTTATTAATTATCGTTATTTATTTTTTATTTTTATTTTTATTTTTATGATTATTATTGTTAACTTTATTATTCTTGTTAATATTAAATATTGATATAAATTCTAGCCTTATTATTAAATTTATCAATTTTTAATTCTTAATTATATTAGTAAACTCATTGCTATTATTATTATTATTATTATTATTATTAATTCTTATTTTATTATTCTTATTCTTATTAATTTTATTATTATTTATTATTACTATTATTATTTTTATTATTCTTATTATTATTAATTATTGTTATTTATTTATTTATTTATTTATTTATTTATTATTA
>JAOSBL010000004.1:27519765-27535380 GCA_027568915.1 Erythroxylum roraimae
ATTATTATTATTATTATTATTATTATTATTATTATTATTATTATTATTAATAACTTTATTATTCTTATTATTATTAAATATTGATAAAAATTCTCTACATGAAATCAGAAAACGTTACAAACAATATTGTTTTCCCTCACTGTCACTCTCTAGTTGCTCCACTTCCGTCATTCAATCTCCGTCGCCGATAACGTCGTTATTGCCTTGGCTGTGTTCAAAGCCTGAGTAGCTTCCACATGGGCGAACAATCCCAGCCCCAACCCCAACCGCAAGTGCAGACTCAGTTCCAATCTGCGCCACATGAGACCTTCATCGCCTCCACTGCTCCGCCGCAAACTGCCTCGCATCTGGCGAAAATCCCCGCGCTTCTGAGAAAAATTCGCAAGCTTTCAACGGAAACCGCCTCTGAAACCCCAAATACTTCCAAACCAAACAAAACCAGACCTATCCAAACCAAACAATACCCACATGAAAAAAAAAACCCATACACAATACCCATATGAAATTCATCGCCGCATTGGAAATACCCAGATAAAATACCCACATGAAAAAAAATACCCCTCATCCAATCGAAACAATACAAATAACTTACCTAAACTCTGGTGGTAGAACGCTGGAATCACAAACGTCAAGAAGAGGAAGAAGTTTCGGGAGAGATGGTCGAAGATGTTTCCGATGTTGAAGAAGAAAAACAAGTTTTGGGAGGCTTGTGTGTAAGAAGGGTAGGTTTGTAAAAAGTTAACAAGCTTCAGATGCAATGAAGATTACAGATTCGTCGATTAGATAAAGACAGGCATTAGCTGGTTTTACCTATTCTTTAAAATTGAAGAAAACATATTCTTGAGGAATGGGTATTCTGTGTTTGGTTAGAACCAAACAACGGTTTAATAATTATCAAGGAATAAGTTAGGAATAGAATTGCTATTCCCTTGTACCAAACACGCCCTGAAGAAATTCAATTACGGAATTACATGATCTTTATACTTGTATTTGTTGAGATTATGACAATTCCAATTGCAATAAGCTCAACAACAACAAACACAATAATAAACAAGAAAACCAAAGCAATAATAATGAATACCAAGTTTAACATGAAAAGCCGAAAAATGGGAGAAAAATCACGAAAACAATGCACTAGAAATTTTCAAGAGTGAGCAGATGGTGATTACAAGACACAAATCTCTCTCGGTAACCTCTTTTTAACCCTAGAAAAATATTTTAGGTATTTATATCGTAAGCTAATACATCAAGAAGAAAGAAATTAAATAAAGTGGGTCGTGGGTCGTGGGCCTCACCACTTCTCTTCTCTCAGTCTCCACACTCAACAACCTCCCACTTGGAGACTGTAATACATGAAGACACAAAAAAAAAACATGCTTATATATTACCATCAATCACATACTCCATATGCAATCCTCGGAAGCCACACTCACCCCTTTAGTGAGCATATCCGTTGGGTTCTTAACACCCAACACCTTCTTAAACACAACACACCATCTTCAACCAAACTCTGGATGAAATGGTACCGCCATTTATTTGTTTAGTTCGGGAATGAAATATGGGATTCTTAGCCAGTTGAATTGCACTTTGACTATCACCGAAGAGAACACATCAATCCTGTTGCTTACCCATCTCCTCCAGAAAGTTCTCGAGCCAAACTATCTCCTTACTAGCCTCTGACATAGCCACGTACTCAGACTCGGTTGTAGACAAAGAGACACACTTTTGTAGCCTAGACATCCAGCTTACAACTTTACCACCAATTGTGAAGGCATACTTAAAAGTACTCTTGCTCATATCAACATCCCAACTGAGATCAACATCAACTAACCCCTCAAGTTTCACTTCTTTCCTCCTGAAGCAAAGCGTCATATTTGAAGTACCTTTCAAATACCTCAATAGCCATTTCACAGGTTCTCAATATTCTTTACCTGGATTGGACATATGCCTGCTCATAACTCCCACTGCATGAGCAATATCAGGTCTAGTACAAACCATAGCATATATCAAGCTCCCAACTGTAGATGTATAGGGGATACGTGCCTCATGTTCCTTCTACTCCTCAGTTGTTTGGCACTGCTCCTTAGAAAGCTTGAGATTGCTCGGAAGCGGTGTATCATTGGGCTTAACATCCTGCACACTGAACTTACAAAGCACCTTCTGGATGTACTACTCCTGAGACAATTTCAACCAACTTGTTGACTTGTCCCTATTAATACTCATGCCAAGTATCTGTGTAGCCTCATCCATATCTTTCATCTCACACATCCGCGACAATATCTTTTTCAAATTATTGATTAGATTCATGCTTGTCCCTACAATAAGCATATCATCTACATACAAAAGTAAGTAAATATAATCATTTCCATACCTCTAAAAGTAGCAACAGTGATCACCATCAGATCTCACAAATCCAGTACTGCACATGAAAGTGTCAAATTTCTTATACTACTGTCTAGGAGCCTGTTTGAGTCCATACAAGCTTCTTTTGAGCTTGCACACCAAGTTCTCCTTACCTGGAACTTGAAAACCTTCTGGTCGAAGCATATAAATGTCCTCCTCCAAATTACCATGTAAAAATCAATTTTTACATCCATCTGTTCCAAGAACAAATTCTCAAAAGCCACTATACTTAACAAGATTTTAATAATATTCAATTTCACCACAAGAGAAAACATCTCATTATAATCAATGCCCTTCTTCTGTGAACTACCTTTGACCACCATCCTGGCCTTGTACCTAATGCTCTCATCAAGTTCCTTTTTCAGCTTGTAAACTTACTTGTTTCGTAGTGCCTTCTTCCCCATAGGTAACTTAGACAAAATCCATGTCTTGTTCTTCTCTAAAGATTTCATCTCTTCGTTCATGGCCTTCTCACTCCAACGAGTCACTCATACTCATAGCTTCATTATAGGATTCAGGTTCACCTGTATCTGTAAGCAACAAAAAATTCATAGAAGGAGAATATCAATTAGGAGCTTTGCCTCTGTTCACTCTGGTGGATTTTCTCAACTCTGACTCTAAGTATGTTCTTTCCATACCCTGACTGGAGCTTCCATCTACAGTGGCTATTTTTGACTCATTCCCTACTAGCTTTGGACTGGCTAATGGTATATCATCCTCAGATTCCTCCGAATTAGAAGCCTGTGGAGTATGAACATCATTCATCTCTATAGTAGTACCCTTATTACCAGGAACTTCTAACTCAACAGTTTCCCTTTCTTCTCCCACTTTTTCAGTTACAACAGTTTCATTGTATAAATGAGTCTTATCAAAAGTCATATCACAGTGTCTCAAAATTTTCCTATTCTTAGCATCCCAAAATCGATATCCAAACGGATCTAAACCATACCCTATGAAATAGCATTTCACGACCCTTGGGTCTAATTTATCTAGACTTTCATAATGAACATAAGCAACACTTCCAAAAGTTCTTAGGTGAGAAAGATTTACCTCTTTGCTAGACCACGCCTCTAGAAATTTTGAAGTCCAAAGGAGCTGAAGGTCCTCTATTGATCAAATATGTTGTTGTACTGACTGCATCAGCCCAAAAGACCTTTGGAAGCCCTGTGTGGATTCTCATGCTTCTAGCACGTTCAAGCAGCGTCCGATTCATTTCTTCTGCAACCCCATTCTGACAAGCCTTCCCTAGAACTATCTCGTTAATCTAATGTCATTTACTACACAATATTTATTAAACTCTTTCTTGTCATACTCACCTTCATTACCAAACCTGATGCATTTGATTTTCCTATTAGTCTGATTCTCAACCTCAGCTCTCCAAACTCTGAAAGTTTCAAACACCTCGGACTTGTGCTTTAGGAACTAGACCCACACCTTCCTGCTGATGTCATCTATAAAGGTCACAAAATATCGTGAGCCACCTAGGGATTTCACCTTATATGCCCCCCACACATCGATGTGTACTAAATCAAACCTCTCTGCTCTCAACTGTCTCTTGGTCTTTGTGAAAGTTACCCTTTTCTGTTTGCCATAACACTCTTACATAGACGCAAATCCACCAATTTCAAACCAGACATAATACCCTTTGAAGCTAAAATTTTCATCCCTTTCTCGATCATATGACCGAGCCTATTGTGCCATAGCTTGGTGTTATCATCTATTGTTACAACAACCATATTAGAGCACTCTGCAATAGTGTATAAAGTCCTAACCTTGGTCCCCTGTGCTACCACCATGACACCTTTAGAAACCTTCCAAGACTTATCAACAAACACAGTTCTGTAACCACACGAGTCTAGCTGACCTACCAAAATCAAATTTTTCTTTAAGTTCAGAATGAACCTAACATCCTATAATTTCTATGTACTCCCACTTAAAGTCGTGATCGTGACATCTCCCTTCCCCATAATATCCAAAGGTTCATTATCAATAAGATAAACCTTCCCCACTTCCCAGACTTGAAGTTGTGAAACAACTCCCTATATGGTGAAGAGTGAAAAGATGTGCCAGAGTCCAATATCCAAAACTCGATGGGACTATCAACGTTAAGGATCAAATCGTCACCCACATCATTTGAAGCAGAGTTCACTGATGAATCACTATCATCTTGATGTTTTCGGTTATCCTTCTTTTTCTTTAGTTCAGACACTCTTTCTTGGGATGCCCTTTACCCCCACAACCCCAACACACCATCTCTGACCTGCTTCTGGACTTGCTCTGCCCCTTAGAGTTTGATCTTCCTAGTTTCCCTTTTCTCCCTCATTTTTTTCCCTTCCCCTACTCTCGGTACTGTAAGCTTCCCCTGATGAATCCCCATACTCCCTCCTTCTAATACTCTCACTTAGGATCAAGTCACGTACATCATCAAGTTTTAGTTTATTCTTTCCAGCAAAATTACTCACAATAGTTACAACAGTATCCCATGTAGTAGGTAAGGAACACAACAAGATTAAAGCTTTAAACTCATCTTCAAAGTTAATGTCCATCAAAGTTAATTGTCTTATAATAGAATTAAATTAATTTATATGTTCAGCAACAGAACTACGATCTATCATCTCTAAATCAAATAAACGACGCATCAAATATATTGTTCATAGTTGAGGGTTTGTCATGCATATTTGATAGGGCTTTCATCAAACCTGTCATCGTTGCCACATCTTTAATGTTGAATGCCACATTGCGTGCTAATGTCAAACGAATCGTACCAAGTGCTTTTCGATCCATAACCTTCCACTCATCTTCCTTCATCGAATCTGGTTTCTCGTCAAGGGGAAGATACAAGTTCTTTTGATACAGATAATCCTCCATCTGCATCTTCCAAAACCCAATGTCCTTCCCATCGAACTTCTCAATTTTGATCTTCCCGTCCTCCATTTTTGTTTGCTAAGCAATCTAGCCAATGAACCTTGCTCTGATACTAGTTGTTGGGGTCTTAACAATTCCAATTGCACCAAGCACACAACAACAATAAACATAACAATAAACAAGAAAACCAAAGCAATAACAATGAATACCAAGTTTAATGTGGAAACTCGAGAACTAGGAGAAAAACCACGAAAACAGTGAACTAAGAAATTTTCAAGAGTGAGGAAATGGTGATTACAAGGCACACAAATCTCTCTCGGTAACCTCTCGTTAACCCTAGAAAAAGATTTTATGTATTTGTATCGTGAGCTAATAAATCAAGAAGAAATAAACTCAATAAAGTGAGTCGTGGGCCCCATCACTTCTCTTCTCTGAATCTCCACAGTCCACACTCAACAATATTCTCATGATTTTCTCACTTAAATTATTTTTGAAAGCTGGATTATGTATTATGGTTTTTGAAAACTGGATACTGTCTTGGGTGTTCATAACTATTATCTCCCATTCACATATAGTAAGATTAATCGATTAGGATTATGCAATTTTCATAATTGTTTAATAATCTATCCAACCAGTATGAAAAGAATTTATTACCCTATATCTGTTAAGAATATACAACGTCTTAACTATTGAATCAATTCTTGGATAAATTCTTCATATAATGCTTTAAGTCATTTCTTGCATCCTTAATTTTTCTTTAATCTCATTTATTTTGTGACATCATAATTGTATTTAATTCTTTCACCAAGAGACAATAATTATCTTTGTATATATATATATAAGTTATCTATCAAAATGAATTTTCTCTATACATAGCATTGGGTTAGGTCGACTAAGGCCCAAAAATAAGGATCGAGCTGGTAGAAAATTATTTAATTTATAATTTATAATAACAAAGCAACACCATTTTAATTGAAAATATTAAATAAAAAAGTAGTCGAACTTTACGTCAAGTCGGACCGTATTGAGCTTAAACCCAGTCAAAAGCTTAGAATTTTTTTAAAAAAAGTTTGAGCTCAGTCTGAAATCTAGTTAAATTAGGACAAAACTTGTTAACGTTAGGCTAGACCCAGGTTAAATTGCCAATACTAACCAAGTCAAATACTTAATTGGACCATTATGAAGTTATTTCTTCCTTCATTGCTCTCATACATTCTTCTTTAACAAGACTAGTAAGAATCTAATTACATTCCTTGGCCTACCCTTTTCTTATGAGATAACCATGTGCCTTTGCCCTTTACTTCGATGCTAGAGAATTATTCCATAATTATTTCTACACAAGCGAGATTTATGAGACAAAAATCCATCAATGTCTCAATTGTTCCCACTCGAATTAGATACAATAGGTAAACTCTTGTTGGTTTAGAATCTTATTTGATATTACATTAATTCTTTATTTTCTATATTGCTCTCACTCGAAAGGAGTCCCTCTTTATGATTTCGTGAAATAGAATCATTTTAATCATGAATATCATATAGAAACATGTCTTTTCCTGTTTCATCCTACTTTAGACAATTATTTTTCTTAGGAATGTGACATCTCGTGATTCAAATTCAATTGCTCCTGCAATACTTTGTTAACCTATGAATATATATCTTTTAGAGTGTTCAAAATATCTAATAAAGATACTTTTCGATTGGGCCTAGTTTCTCATATTTATGAGAAAGATCATTAACATAGACAACACACCCTTATGATCTTAAAGCTTGTCATATAAAGTTTTTTACATACCCATGGCTGACACTAAAGTGTTTGTAACTGATTTTGTAGGCACACAAATAAGTACATGAGTGGTTAGAAGCAAGACCCTAATCAATGATAGATATTACTTATGTCATTATAGACCTAACCATTTCTAAAAATGTTATATTACATTTGTCCACAACGCTATTTTGTTGTAAGGTTCAAGGATTAATAAATTGTATTTTTATTAATTTTTCATCATATAATATCTTAAGCTTATCAGACAACAATTTTTATACTCAATCAACTTTTAATACTTTTATTTTATTATCTAATTAGTTCTCTAACAAATTAATATATTTTATGAAATAATTTAACGATTCTAATTTGTGAGAAAATAAATAGATGTCACCATACTGATTATAACTATTTATAAAAGTGATGAATATATGTAGATGAATATGTAAATTATTATAATTTATAAATAGATGTGACCACAAGCTTGATTATATGTAGATGACTATATAATAAATGACCCAATAATTAAGACACAATTCAATACAACATATGTGGATATCGCTATTGCTTTACTCTTTTCATTTGTTAAGTTTTGCCATACTCGGGCTATTTGGTGTAGTTTTACAGTCTTCATAGTCTTAATGATACTAAGGTTGCTATAGGCTCATCGTCGTTGGAACTTCAGAATCACCAGCTGAAGGTAAAATTCATGAAGACTTCCATGAATTCCAATTACAAAGCCATTCGAATTCTGTAGAGAAATCTGTCAAACAAGCAAGACGTAAACATATACTAGTTCCCAGCTCTATAACAGTAGAAACCACTTAGAGAAAGCACACAAAAGGTGAACCCCAAGCAGAGCCATCCAGTGCGAAAAGCATGAAGAGAGTTAAAAGCAGAAGGGTCACACTCGAACTCTTCTCCATCCTTCAGTTGGTGTCAACACCCGTATGCCAGCTCTCTCTCGTGGCACCTCCAGAGAAGAGGAAGACGACGACCCATCTCCTTTCTTTGAACCCTTGTGTGTTTGATTGCAGAGAACGAGACAAAAAAGCGATAAACAGTAAAAAAAGAACTTTGTTAATGGGTTGGTCCAGTATTGGTAGAGAAGGAAGGAGATTGATGAAACTTGTTCTTTCTCTTGACTTTGTTATTGTTTTTGATGATGCGAATCATTGCAGAGAAGAGTCGATGACCGATTCAGACGAGAGAGAGAGTGAGAGACAGAGAGACACAGGGTTTTGGGCTTAGCTTTTGAAAGTACTTTAAATTATATTGGACATCAAATGGGCTTCGGCTCTATAACAAAATAAATTAGGCCTTGTTTGCATTACAAGGATACTTAAAAATATTGTTTTAAAAATTAAACTTGTTCGACTGATTTGATAGTAAAAATTTTAAACTGATTTTAATTTAGTTTTCAATTTTTTGTTTTGATTTAATTTAATATTTTTTGTTGTTAAAAACTATTTAATTTATTAATTAATCAATTAATTTTTATAAACTAATCAGTTTTTTAAATAAAAAATAGATTTTTTTTGTTATAATCTCTTTTATAAATTTTAAATTTTTCGATGGTTAATGATAGTCTTCTTCAATTATTTTTCAAAATTTTTAATTTTATGTAATCTTTAACTAGTTTTATAACAATCTAATATCGATTCAACCTTTTGAATCTTAAATCTCTTATTTACCGATTTAACTTCCACTCTAGTTTTTAAAACATTGCTCGGAAATTAGAAATGCTCAATCTAGTGCTTAAAATAATTCATGATGAGCCCTTTCTTTTTTTTTCTTCTTAATTTCGTCTTTTTTCTGAATTTATTAATTATAAATTATTAGGTCGTTAAGCGACTTTTTAAAACTTGAAGGATTTCATCAAGTCCTACACTTCATAATGCGTGTTGATTATCTTCAAAAGGCAAACTTTTTTTCATCATAAATACTTGGAAAGATTAGACAATGATGCCATAACAAAACAACTTTTGGGTATTACAACAAACATTCTTTGTCACTTGGACCAAAAATTTTCCAGATTTAATGTCTTAGGTTGTATTGCTGTGTCCGAAGCCATGATTGGCAATATAAAACTTCCCACTGAATCCCAGGCAAGTCACTACTTAAAAACCTGCTTCAGCTTTCCTATGTAAAGGCTCCAGAGCCTCTGTTCGCAAAAATTGACATTTAATCACCAGAACCCAAGGAGGAGCAGAACATAATTAACTTTCTCAGTTCTCACCCACAAGAAGTGTTATCATTTAATGAGTTGTCCACGCAGACATGAGAGCAGTAATGAACCTCCATAGTCTCTGTCACGTTCTAATAATTCTGTGTTGGATCTTCTCTCAACATTTGGCCCCATCAAAGCACTTGATTGAGGAGCAATTTGATCGCCGATAAATAGGGAATTCTGACCTGAAGCAGGCAGAACACGTGACAAAAAATTAGAACCATACAATGTTGGGATCAGGTTCCTTCTTTGACTGCTGGCAGCTTTCCTCTCAGCTTCAAGAAAGTGACCAAGTGAAGGAGTGGTGCTTGTGTTAATAGCATCAGTGCTTAGCCTTGAGCATAATGAGAATAACCATGGTTTTGACTTGAAATTCTTCTGTTCCTTCAAGGTTTCTACTGTTCTTCCCCTCCTTGATCTTCGTGACAACTCTAGAATGCTAGAAACTCCAATCAGGCTTCCAAGTGTGATGCTTTTGTCGTGGAAAAAGGATCCAGTGGACTGCATTTAGAGACAGGATTAAGCAAGACAACTTAATCTTCTAACAGTACAAGATAAGTCTAGTAATCCAAGAATGAAGTATTTCAATGGCTTGAAATTGATTGCCTCGCAGCTTCCTGTGTATCTGAACTACAGTTACAACAGCTTCCTGTTAGATCAAGCAGTTAGGCCCTATAAAAGAAGAAATTATCTACTGATAGCAAATAGCATCTTCCCCATCTCAGTCCACAAAACAAGTTGCTTACTAAAGCACCTTTTCCTCTGAGCCAAATTATGAAGATAACACTTTACAGGAGAATTGAAAACAAATGCTGAGTCAAAGACCATTATGATGCACCATTTGGAAAGGGTAAAGCAGCTTCAACTTTTCTTTTAGTTTAATGAGCGCAGAAATGGAGAAAGTAACCATTTGAGAAGGACAGGAAATAGTTTACATATTTGTAGGAATCACTCTCACAACACTTTTTTGAGTAGTAAAACAATCTCAATAATCTTACTCGCAGAGATTGAATCCGATTTCATTTATTGAGAGAAGGAAAAGGACTTTATTTGCTTGTTGGGGTCGAAACTTCAGAGCTTGAACAAAACGCCATATGTCTAGTCAAATTACATATCTTCCCTAATTTTGACAACCAAGAAACTATTTTCAGTTATGAAGCGAGAACTACAAGCTCTTTTAATGCATAAACACATCACTTGACATTGAAATAAAGAGAAAAAATGGAAAAATAAAAGAAAAGATAACCTCTGTATCAAGATCTGAAGAAGAATCAGAGGAAGAGGTTGGAGAACCAGTGAGCAGCGTGCTAAAGGAAACTGATCCATTGAAATCGCGATTTCTAACCAACCCAACTCTTGCATTTACTGGCCTCAACCCAAGAGGCCATCCCTCTTCCTGCATTTCAAGGTTTCGACTTTCACATCAAACCGGTTCAGCCACACCAGTTACAAGAAGAAAATGAACCATAGAAGCTATTGAACTGCAGCTAATAACAAACAAACAAACAAAAGGGTACGAAGAGAATTACCGGTTGACCCATGAGTCTATATGCTTGTCCCCAAAGCGAGACCCTAATAAGAAAGTCCGGCGAAGCCACCTCAGAGAGGGAACTAGGCACTATTTTTCGAACAAAACAACCGTTTAAACATGAGAAAACTAAAGAAAGAGTGAGACAAGAGAAATGGAGTTGCTTGCCCACCAGTACAGCATTTGGCGACGACACCGCGAAGAGAGTGAGAGGAAGTGAAAGTGACGTTTTACCGTTCGTTAGCTGCATATGTTGTTGGCTTGGCTGAGCAGGTGAGAGACAGATGATGGTGAGGCGTGGGAATGGAATCAGTTTAGTACTGAGGCCTCAGATAAAACGGCACATGTAAATAGCAAAGACAGGCCCAGACCACAAAGGTAAGATACTATTCTCTTTTGTTTTTGTTTGATTCAACAAAATGGCTCTCACTTCCAGTCAATTTTCCCTAGCGTTTGGTGTTGTATGTATGATGGGAGTGTGACTCTTTTGCAGTTAAAATCTCACTTCACAAGCCAAACTATCTTAAAACGATTCAATCAACTAAAATCAAACATAATGTTATTTTGTTTAAAGGATTAGAAAATTTGAATCTAAAAACAAAAGCATTTAACCAAATTTAATCTAACTTAATTCATTATTATCCTTAATCATATCTATTTTTCTACTTCAAACGTGACAAAATTTAATCGTGAATTGTGTTATGATTGTCAGCATAATGAATGGACAATGTAGGTGAATTAAGGATAATGTAAATGTAATTGTGACAAATTAAAATAACGAACTTGATCAAAATTATAATTACGTCCCGAATTTAAAACTATGATTTGTGGTATTGCCCTGATGAGCGGTTGGTTCAATTCACAGGTTTTGGCACTTTTGTTAATGGACATTGTGACCCACATACATAGTCCAATGGCAAAAATTGACTAAGCCTTCACATTGAGAATCGATGGCTAAAAAGCCTTGTGTACTGCTAAATTATCTTTGTCCTTACCAGTTCAGTTTAAGGTTCCATAGCCCACTCTATAACACTACAGTCTACAGCTATTGTACATATTGAATTGTCCCTGTTGATTATGTTTGCTTGTTGGTTTGTGAATGTCCAGGTGTCATCACATCATCCATGTCATGGTTAGAATATTTCTATCAGTCTAACGAGCTTTTTATTCAATTTGGTGGATATAGGTACCAATCAAAATATCCATCAAGGCCTAATCTTTGTCTAGAATCTCCATTTTAAAGCTAAACTTGGAAGCCATTTTATTGTTAAGGCCACATGCAATGTTATGCATCATTTAACAGTCAGCCTGCAAAAGAGCAAAGCAACACTAACCTGCTTTTGTGTATTGTAAGATTTCGAGTACTTTGTCAGAGCATCTTTTCTTTTTTCTGGTCCACAACACTCTGTTAAGCATGTCGGATACTCAGAACCTCGTTCAGGCTCTCTCTGCATCTGGGTTTGTAAGTTGTCAAGCTATTGACTAATAGTTGTGCGGAAAAGAGAGCAATCAAGAATGTCATGCCCCAGAGTCACCAACATACCATTGTTTCAGGAATCAGGAGGAAGTAGGACCAATAACATCGACCCATCTTCCCCAAATATTTCACATATCATAAGAGAACAGGCCAGACAGATTGGAGAGTAACCACAAACTGGCCATTAGTAGAACCGTCAGAGAATAAAGTTTTTGGATGTTCTCTCGATCCTACTTACAGTATTTATTTCAACTATTGAAAATAGTCAAACACCACAAGGAATCCCCATCTGTTCCGACTTTTGTGCAGGCATTGCATAAGTACTGAGAAGACAGAACCAAAAAGAACTACATGGAATACAACCATATCACCTAAATGTAGAATGAGCAACTGAATTGCATGCAATTGGAAAGGATAGCCTAAGCTCACTAGTTGGCAGAAGCAGTTTAAGCTTTTCTGACTCTGATCAATCTTATGAGACCGCCCTCTTAGTGTGTTAATGAAAATGCATGAAATTAAGGGAATTAATATATTTAACTATACACCCAGAAAATAATTGAATGCAAGACTTCACCAAGATAATCTAGTAAGCTATTTATAAAGAAGACAGCATCTACATAATCGGATCATTATTAAATAAAAAATTATTATATATATATTTTTTACTATATTATAATATCCAAACCATGAAACTTTTTCTTAAAAAGAACTGCAGCACATTCCGCAGACTACAAAGTTATTGAATCAATGGACGACCTTCGGTCTACGATATGAATTACCAAAATATACTAGCTCAATCGGTTTGAATTCAACAAACACAGGATATAAATCTTGTTCGTACCTTGCTCTTCACCTGTTGTGCAAAACACTTGAATCAAACTTCTGTTAAGATAAAGATGAAATTCCTCGTGGCTCGTTAGTCATCAGTTAATTACAATCCAACAATTTATATATCATCTGTAGTCTGCGATGTTCCGCAGCTATAATGTAAATCGCAGCCCGCAATATCCTGCCATCAGAATCATACGCTATCATCAATTCAAACAAAGAATCAAACCCATAAGAATGCTAGGTTATGTGGTAATTCAGAAAGAGTCCAACGAGACTATGCCAGCGTTTCGAGTAGATATTCAATTCCATGTACAGAAGTAAATCACTTTGACAAACAGAACACCTATTGCACTACAGTCTACAGAAGAAAGTGTTTGGGTAAGTCTTATCCTACACCGAGTTCGGCTTATCCTTCACCCTTGAAACGTTTCAATGCTGTTTGTTCAAACTGCTCGAATGGAGTACAAGTCTCCAGATCGAAAGCCTTGAAGTTATCGTGAACAGTTCCAACTTCGTCAATCGGCCAATCAGAGCACCGAATTCCTCTCTTCGAGCTCATCTCTGCGGCGGTTTTGGAGATAAGGACTGGATCCAAGTAGTCTTCTAGCTTCCTTTTCATCCTCTTCTTCGTCTCGTTGGTTTCTTCCGATTTAGCGTTGAACTGCGTCGGATTCACCTTGAACACTGCATCAATTCTGTGACGTATACACGTATAAATCAAACACGAATCAGGACATTAGAATACACAAACCACGAACACAACGTCAACATACACAACAACACATACTTACAGAGAAAGAGAGAGTTTGGAAGTGGAAGAGGGAGGTCGAAAAAGACGCTTCTGGATATCCTCTGCACTGCGTTGCTCTCCCGTGCTTTCCCGCCTCATTTTGGATTTAGATCCGCCAAGCTTTATAGTAATTGGACTTCGGAATTTATAATAATTTAATAATAATTTGTATATATTCATGGGATTAATAATGTTGATAACTGATATTAAATAGAAATAGAATGTAAGTTTTACTATTAAAAAGGTCAATCAATCCTAAAGCATCTAATCTATTAAAAAAAATTAGTTCAACCCCAAAACTTTTAAAATTTTCATAATTGATTCAATTAATTAAACAATTAAGTTTTACATTTAATATGATTTTTTAAATATTATTTATATTATAGATAAATTATCATATCAAATTTTCTATAATAAAAAAAGTTAACAATAACTTTAGATTTGGAATATAATACATTCTAATTTAAGTTACTAGCCTTTTGCTTAAGAAATAAAAATAATATATATCATAGAATTTTGCATTATTTTTTTATTTTTATATAGAATTAAATTATTAAATATCAAAAATTAAAGGATCAATATTAAATTACCTAAATATTGTAAGTAAATGTATAGAATGCATCGTTTTTATACCATAGTTAAAGCCACTACTTGAACCTCTCTGATTTGCATTGCTGTCTTTTTTTTTTTAATAACAAGGAAAGAAAACCAACTAAACTAAATTAGTACATAGAGTGGCGGTATAACGCGCCATGCTGGTCTCGTAGGAGAGTCCAAAACAGTCAGCGGGAGCTCTTGGAGTATGTGCAAACCGGGCCCAGAGAGGATAGCGAGCGAGGCGAGGTGGCCCGCGCATTGATTCCCCTCTCTAGGAATATGCTGGAGCTGAATCTCCCAATCGCGCTGGACGAGACGCCGAATACCTATCACCAAAAAGGAAGTAGCAGTCAAAACAAGATCAGAAGGGGAAAGTAAATTAATAACTTCGAGGGAGTCCACTTCAACAATGACTTGTCGGAAGCCCAGATGCCAAGCGAGTTGAAGACCCGAGTGGACGCCCCAAAGTTCAGAGGAAAGTGGTGGCCCTTAAGGAAGTTGCTGGGTAAAGCTACCACAACACTGTCCATGGCAATCACGGAGGAGCCCCTAGCAGTACTGAGGCTACTGCCCTGTTTCACAGCTCCATCAGTATTCAATTTAACCCAGCCCACAGGCGGCTTACTCCACCCAACGAGGCTCCCCAAAGGTAAATCCCGGGTGGGGAAAACACGGCTTTCTGCTACTCTGGCCCTTTCCATCCAACCAAGGTAGTCGAGAATGACACGATCGCCCCCCTCCGGCCAAACAGCAGCCTAGACGAATATACTCTGGTTCCGCCAATACCAGAGGAACCAGCAGGTGACACCAAAGATGGACGACCAAGAGAAGGAACAAACTTGATGGTGATTCGTAAGGTTGGAAGAAAGCCAGGCTATGTCGCCCTGAAGAAAAAACATCGGGTCTCGTAGGGCCTGGGGAAAGTGCATCCAGATGTCACGGGCTCGCTGACAATCCAGAAGGGCATGTAAAATAGACTCTTCATGGCCACAGTGGTGGCAAGCGCCATCCGTGGCAATGTGACGAAGCAGGCGTTGTTGATTGGTCAGCAATTTGTGCTGGACCCCGATCCCAGAGCCCAGTCGAACAGTACTGGACCCCGTTCACGGAGCCCAACTATCCGAAACGGCAT
>JAOSBL010000004.1:27535480-27547932 GCA_027568915.1 Erythroxylum roraimae
ATCAAACTTGACTTAATACTAACCTTAGCATAATTCAAATCCAATTACTGATCTAATAAGGCTTCAAAAATTCAAAACATGCCTCAAAATAAATAAAACAGGTTTGGGGTCCAACAATTTGCCTTTGGCCATCAACCAAAGGAAAGCTCGAATCCTCTGGGGTCCGGCCCATTTCCAAATTAAAGCCCAGAAGTGGTTGTGATCATCAGATGTGCTCCCTTCGAGAAGGTCATAGGCCGACGCGACAGTGAACCTCCCATCTGTCGTAGGGCTCCATTGAGGGGTATCTTCCTCGTTACAAACGGTAGCGGGGGAAAGCGCAGCAATGTCCAGGCAGACTGTCGAAGGGAGGTACTGCTGGAACAGGTGCCACTTCCAGGTGCCGTCAGTGTTGCGAAAATCAGCTACAGAGACAGAGAGGGCGATGTCGGGGACAGGGGAGGTCGCGACAGAGAGAAGGGGTCCCTAGGCTCTAAGCCAATTGTCCGTCCAGAACAGGACTCGCCTGCCGTTGCCAAGGTGCCAGTGCAGGTCGCTTCGAACAACATGCCAAGTCGCGGACAGACCACGCCACAGGCTCGAAGCCCCCACCCGTGCCAGGGTAAGAGGGATATGTTGCATGTCGACTCGGTACTTAGCCCGCAGAATCTGGACCCAAAGGGCCTGGGGGTTGGTGAGCAGAGCCCACCCCAACTTGGCCAAAAGGGCATCGTTAGAGGAGCGGATGTGTTTAATGCCTAAGCCTCCTGCTTTTTTGGACTGACAAATAGTATCCCAGCTGGTAAGGTAGATTTTACGGGTCTCCCCCGTAGAGCCCCAGATAAAGTCGCGCATGAGACGTTCTAAATCATCACACAGCTGCCGAGGGAGACGGACAGTTTGCATGGTATAAGTGGGTAAGGCTGCAATCACTGACTGAGTGAGGGTAACTCTGCCAGCAAGTGATAAGACCCGGGCCCTCCATCCAGCAAGATGTTGCCCAGCGTTATCGAGTATGTGCTGATACGTGTGACTCGAAGAGCGCTCATAGAGCAAAGGAACACCCAAATATTTCCCAAAATTGTGCGTTCGGGAAATATGAAAGGTCTTGATTGATTTGGCGAGCAAGAGTAGGGGACACATTCTTAGAAAAATAGATCTGGGTTTTGTCAATATTCACTTGCTCTCCTGAGGCTTGACACAAGTCGTCCAATGTCCGAGCAATGACATGAGCTTGCGAGGTCGTGGCTTCGGCGAAAAGGACGAGGTCATCGGCAAAAAAGAGATCCGATAAAGGGGGCTGGTCGGACTAATTTTAATCGGACGCCACGAGCCTAGGGCCACTTGATGTGAAATAAGCTGGCCCAAACGCTCCATGCAAAGGACAAAAAGGTAGGAAGAGAGAGGGTCACCCTAGCGGAGCCCTCGAGAGGGACGAAACGGGTCTGTCAGGGTGCCTTGCCACGCAACTTAGAAGGTAACTGTTGTCACGCAAGTCAGAATAAGCGAGATGAGAGTAGGTGGGAGCCTTATGTCCGTTAACGTATCCTGGAGAAAATCCCAACGAAGTCGATCATAGGCTTTTTCTAGATCGACCTTGATGGCCATCAGAGCCTTCGTGCCCTTCTTTTTGAGCATCTTGTGAAGGACTTCCTGGGCGATGATAATATTGTCCATAGGTTGGCGACCCGGGATGAAGCTAGTCTGGGGCACCCGGACAAGCCGATCCAAAAGAGGTTTGAGGCGATTAACAATGACCTTGGAAATGATTTTGTAGAGGACAGTACAGAGGCTAATCGGCCGGAATTGGGTGATAGTTTGCGGGGAGGGAACTTTAGGGATCAGAACAAGAGTAGTTTGATTGATAGCAGGCTCCTAGAGTTCCATTCGAAAAACAGCCTGGACATAATCCGTCACCGTCGGCCCAACCTGCCCCCACTGTCGTTGAAAGAAAAGGGCATTAAATCCATCCACACTAGGGGCTTTATTAAGGTTCATGGCAAAAACAGCAGACTAGACTTCATTGGCGAGAACAGGTTGGGTCAAGGCTTGCAAGCTGTCTAGAGAGAGAGGAGGGAAAGCTCCAGATATAGGGAAGCACAGGCGAGGCCCAGCCTCTGGGGTGTACAAATCGACAAAGTAATCCCGAACATGCCGACGCAGGGTGCCTGGTTCAGAGATGCTGACCCCAGTAAAATCCTGTAGACTCTCAATGCGGAGCCTCTTGCGTTTAGTCAGCGTGAGCGTATAATAATACTTCGTGTTGCGATCGCCTTGCGAGAGCCAGTCGCACTTCGCTTGCTGATGCCAGTAAACTTCCTCTTCACAGAGGATGTGTACCAACTCCTTACTCAGGTGGTCCTCTAGATCCGAAAGGGCGTCCAGGTTGGCCGACGTCATGGCCCTTTGGATCCCTCGGAGCCTAGCGAGAAGGCGTTTCTTCCGTTGGAAAAAATTGCCAAAAACCAAAAGGTTCCATTGTCGGAGATGCGAGGAGAACTGGGTTCGCGAGTGGCACAGAGCCCCCGCGGTCGGTACCCAATGTTGGGCGACGACGTCAGCGAACTCAGGGTGGGTGAGCCAGGCATTTTGGAACCGGAACAACGGGGGGTTCTGCGCTGTAGGCGTGGGACAATGCAGATGAAGCAACAAAGGACTGTGGTCCGATCCGAGGAAGGGGAAGTGATGATTTACGGTTTGAGGATAGGCCTGGAGCCAGGCCGACGAACCAAAGGCCCTATCCAGTCGTGCGTGGACCCTACCTCGGCGCCAGGTAAATCTGCAGCCAACAAACCCCAAGTCATGGAGACGACACTCATGCACCCAATTCTGAAAACGTTTATTAACCACTCGCGAGGTGGGAGCCCCCCCTCTCTTATCAGCGATTTCTAGCTTTGCGTTAAAGTCCCCGCCAATGAGCCAGGGATGGGTGGTGGTACTGCTAACCCAAGACAACAGAGGCCAAAGATAATTCTGAGTAGTGGGTTGAGGGCTAGCATAGACCGCAGTGAAATCGAAAGTCTGAGAGGCATACTGGATCGTGGTATGGATAAATTGGCGGTGGGCAATCAAAATTTGGACGTTCAACTCGGCTTTCCAAAGCAGCCATATCCCGCCCGAGAACCTCGCGGCCTCAACTCTAAAGGAAAAATCAAAACCCAAGGCTCGGACTACTTTCTTGGCCCTGTGGCCACTAGTCCTAGTTTCCAGCAAAACAAGAATTCTAGGGTTGAAATTCCTAATGTAATTCCGGAGAATGGCATGGAGGGGACGCCCCCTGCCCCTTGGCAATTCCAGATTAAAATCGTCATAAAGAAAAAACAGCTAGTGAGAGACGATACCTCCAGAGGGAGCGGGAAGATCTTCAGTCATAGGCTGAAACGTGGGCCCTTCTGCAGCATGCATGGCCGGGAGTGGTTCAGAGGTCCCGTCTCCGTCAGCAATGTTAGGTGGGATGGGGTGGGGCATATCCACATCCTCGTTGGGCGGCCCAGGGTCAGACGGGGGTTCGACCCCATCCATAAGTTGGTTGCGCTCCTCATCAACCGGAGACCCGACCTCGAGGAGGTGGGGGGCACAAACCATTTCCGAGTGAGTTCCAAGATCAATAGCTATGTGAGCTTGGCTGCTTCTGGGCTGGAGGGAGGGAGTTGGGCTCAGGGCTTGGGGCAACTGGAAGGTGGGCGCAGGAGAGTGGGAGCTGGCCCCTAAATGGGAGGGAGTAGTTTTCGTGGGCCCAAGGCTTGGACGTGGCCCTTTAGGCCTAGCTGGTTGGGGTTTGGACGGGGTTTTCTGTTTGCCTTTAACAGAACTAAAATCTAGTCTAGCTCTAAAGACCATTGGTGGAGACAGCTGGCGTGCGGCAGGCAGAGTCGCGTTAGGCTGGTCTACAGTCTCAGGCTCTGTCAGGACAGTATATCATGACCCCCTCCTCTGAGATGACCCTTGAGTGATTGCTTTACCTAGACATTGGTGAGTGGGATCTGGACGGTTGGGAGGGGCTCGGGACTTGCGCTAGATAGTCATCCACGGTCCAAAGCCAATCGAAGGAGCACCCGAAGATGGCTCATTACCTACTGCATTTTCGAGCGCTAGAGGCACTGGACTGGGACGAGCAGAAGAGGAGTCGGGAACGGTGGACTCGTCGGCCACTATCTCCGGGCGGTTGAGGGGGTCACTAGCGGTGGCAGGTGGGGCAGGAGGTGCGACAGCCTTCCTCGGACAACTAGAAGCCGCGTGACCCACCTTGCCACAGGCGATGCAGATAGTCGGTAACCCTCGTAGTCAACGCGTAAGAGTTCGCCATCCAAAAGCACGTAAGGACGCAGCGAGGAGGAGAAGTCGAGATCAACAGCAATGCGAGCATAACGACCTCGCTGGGCAAAGAGCGTGGTTTCGTCAATACGGATGGTGGTACCGACCCGATCGCCTAAAGCTTTGAGGACGCTGGGGTTATATCGCGTGATCGGGAGGTCTGGGAAGCGGATCCAGACGACAGCCCGATGAATTTGGTTGTGAGACGGTCGGAAAGAGGGAGTCCAGCGTTGCATGGAGACCGCCTGGCCGTAGATGATCCAGGGGCCATCGGTGAGTGCATGCAGGTAGTCCGTCTCGTCTTTAAACCGAATGAGGAAGAACTCATGGTCCAAGTCGACAATCTTAATCGGTCCTTTGGGTTTCCATAGGAGACGCAACCGGGTAGCGAAGGTCTGATAGCTAATGCACCGGCCCAGGAGTTTGACGACGACAACTTGTGTCCAGAGGCTATCCAGTTTCTGTTGAAAAGGCTGGGACAAGATGATGCCTCCACCTTCCTCGTCGGGGAGTTGGCGGATGTCGCCCTCGACAGGTTCAATGGGTGCCTCAGGGGGCCAGACGTGGGTCTCACCAATGGAGGCTTCAGGGGTAGCGCCCGTTACAGCTGCACTGTAAGAAGGCAGGGGGCGAGACGGCGTGGCGTCCTTGCGTTTCCGAGTCCGGCCACACTTGAGGAGGTGACCCTCCGGGTCGAAAGACTCCATGAGAGGGGCATCTCAGGGAAGAACACACAGAAGCTGAAAAACTCGTCAACTTTTCTCACTCTAAAACTTTCTTATTTGGTGATGAAGAGTTTTCACTTTCACATAGAACTGCTGTCTTTTTAACATAAGTCCCTTAGGATGGTTTATTTGTGGAGTGGGGCTATAGGACTAAAAGGTCTTGTATTCAAATTTCTTTACTTTGCTCTTTTGATCGAACCTGTTGTACAGGACTTGCCTAATGTAGAATACTCGATTGACATGATTTATAGGCTATTATGTCAATCTGGAGATTTACTTAGTGTGTATCTAAAAGATAGCGACTACAGTTACTCTATTTAAAATAACATATATTTTTAACATAAATTTATATTCTAGCCCTGCATCGTTGATGAGTTATACACTTTCAGACTAAATTGAACGAAGGATATCAACATGAAGGTGGATCCATGGAAGTTCACCAGCATACAGTAACAAACTTGAAGGAAGCAGAAAGTTGTGGAAATTCTAGTTCTAAAGCAGGTAGGTATCAGTTAAATAAGAAGTAAACAATAACTACTATACTAACGCTTTATTGCTTTAGAATACGTGAGACTTGAAACAAAGACCATGTCTTTTTCGTCATCTATTTTCTCTAACTCAAAAACTCAGTTATGCGTCGCCTCAAAACAAGGTGGGTTGACGACCAAGCCTTCTGGGTATTCCAAAATTCTGATACGATCTAATTTCACCATCCAATGTGGCTGTCACAATTACCAAGCCCCATGCTGATGATTGCACCGAAGATGAGTTGCTTCCACCCTCGAACCATGGTGAAGGGAAAGACCAAGAAAATGATGGAGTAGTTGAACTGGAAACGGAAGGTGAATCACCACACCTTATTGATGAAGAGTTAGAAGCGAATGACTCGCCGATGCTGGAATCAGTACGAGAGATTTGGGATGGATCTTCTTCGGGGGAAGTTGAAGCTTTCTCAGCTTTCTCGACCTTCTCAGCTTTCTCAGATTTCTCTGTGTTGTTATTCTTCTTTGGAAGAGGTGGCAACTGTCTCTTGTTGTTTGTTGGTGCAGGACTCTCTTCCCTTGGTGGTGAATCCTGTGGCAAAGGAGGAAGATGTCTCTTGCTATTTCCAATACCATCTTCTTTTGTAGGTGAGGAACAGGATGCAGAGGTTTGTGTTGTTGGAGTAGAGGAACGTTTTGAGTGCCTTTTCGATTGCAGGTCCATTGATGGTGGCTCACCCTTCACAGTACCATTCCATGGGATTGCTACTGATACATCTTTGCACTGAAAGCTCTCATGGGATCGGGTAGCGATCACACTTTTGGACTTTCCGGCGCCCGATCGAGGTTCATCACGCCTCCACACGTATACATGAGAGTCCTCACTTGCACAGATTATATATTTCCCATCTGAACTGAATGAAGCCGAAATTTGACTGTTGACGTTTCTGAAACCTGTTAAACCAGAAAAATGCTTTAAGATATCGTACTTACCAGATAATAAAAGTGAATGAATGCTTCTGATATTTGGTGCTTACCTTGGAACTTATGTACAAGTTCTGTACCATCTAAAATTCTTATGCGAGAATCCGCTGAAGTAACCAGAATTTCAGATGGATTAATGGGGGAAGGCTGTTTAAGCATGACATAAGAGCAAGAAACGTAGTCTTATGAAAGCCAAACTATGAAAGAGTAAGAAGAGATGTATCAGAACTGCAATGACAGGGATTAATCACCTGGAAACCTGTAATCTTTTTTGCCTGAGACCGTTTCTTATGCAGTACATCGATGTTGTCCTTAAGACTCAGTTTGTTATCTGGCTCATCAAATGAATACGATCAATTATTGAATGGGAACATAATAGTTGTGTAAGTATCGCTCCTCAAATCCATGTATAATCAGAAAAATAACAATGACCTAGCCACTGGTACTGAATCTATTCATAATGTTGGAAAGCTGAATATGTGAAAAGTTCAGCAGGAAAATGCATTACCCTCAGCACTGTAAATCCGACAACTCCCTTTATGTGAACCAACCAAGGCAGCCTTCAATTAAGAAACAAAGGGAAATGCAAGCTAATTAGAAAAGTTGATGATCTCAGACTGTGTAGTTCAATGGAAAACCAAGACAGAAGAGGAAACATCTCAACCTGGCCATCAGGGGTGTAGCAAACAGAAGTGACCATTTCATGAAGATCAGTCCAATCCACAAGTTGCCTATCTGGTACCCTCCATATTCTAAGCTTTGCGTCAAGGGAGCCACTTATGAAGTAGTTATCATCCATGGGATTGAACCTTATGCAAGTTACTGCAAAACAAAACCAATCAAGATAGAATATAGATTGCAAAAATAATCAGTAAGACCCAACTCAGGAATGAGGAACGATACCGTAATCATTGTGAGCAAACAACTTTAGACAGGTCTTGGTTTCGATGTCCCATAATCTAACAGTTTTGTCCATTGAAGATGAAAGCAGTTGCTGCAAATACATTAAACCCCATATCAATTCAGTTACATGTTTCTTGTAAGATAGTCTCTAAGAACCAAAATTCATGTCTTCATTAAGGTGGCAAGACCTTGTCATAAATAATTCTTGCAATTAAAGAAGTTCAGATAGATGGGTTGAGGTAATAACCTGAGTTCTGGACCAAGACAAGTCCAAGACATCATCAAGATGACCATTGAAAGAACAGTATGGTTTCTCTGACAAGGAGAATACAGTTTCTGGCACATGAACATATTCTGGAATTGCATTCCCTTTCCTGTTAGACGAACCCTTTTTCTTCTTCTTTTTCTCCGATGGAAGCGGTGTCACGTCTCCCAAATTTGGGGTTGAACTACTCAATGATGGATGGAGTGGGGTCAAACCACCTTCATTCAACGACATGATCTCACATTCTTGCACTTCCCATACGTGAATGGTCTTGTCCTCACCACCACTAGCGAGAAATCTAGCATCCGTACTAAACTTGATAGTCCAAATCGATCCTTGATGAGCCTGTACCTCTTGACAGAAATGCAGTGCACTTAGCTCCTTATGCGATTTTCCTGTCTGCCGAACCTTAATCCACCCTGACGGTGAAGGGTTGTTCTTGCTCGGTTTTGTCTCTGGTATTAATGGAACCTCTTTATCAGCTGTCTTCGAAGCAGACATTGACATAGAATGAGCAACACCCTTAATATTCTTCAATATAGCAGCTCCTCTTCTCTTGCTCATTCTCAACCTCTTTGAAAGATATGAATTTGCAGTAATCTTCCTATCATTTCCATCATCGCCATTCATCGTCGTTTCTCTTCTCATTAGCTCTTTAACAACAGGTGAATGCCCCACGCACTTTTCGAATTCCTCCATTGTTAACTGCTTTCCTGTTTGAACATCGCTGAGCCTATTCCAAGCACCATCTTGACTATATTCATTAACGATGAACTCTTTACCCGTATCCAAGTTCTTTATTAAGAAAAAAGCGCCAAAACGACTATTGGATATCGCCGTCGTTAATCCACGACAATGCCTAGCCGCTGTTCCATTTCCTCCATCTTCATTTGCAACTCTGACTGAATCCTGATAGGAACACACTCTTGACTGCGATACGATGATCATAGAAGATGTCCTCGTAAGTCGTTGTTTTGAGACCAAACCTAGAACCTCTTCTTTCCTCCGCTTATCAACGGAAAACGCTTCTATATCACTATCTGACCGGGAACGTACAAGCACTGCCGCGGACGATGAAGTTGCCGGTTTCCCTTGTTTAACATCACCTTCTTGATGATGATGCTGATCCTTGCTATCGTTTTTTTCGGCTGAACCTTGACAACTCGCGATCTTCCTCGAAACCGCGCGAGTCAAGTCTTTGCTTGCCATTCTCAGAAGCTCTTTCTCTTCCGTCAACCCCATGCCTTGAAAGAGACGTTTACGTCTCTCAGTGATTGATCCAGGAGCAGCCATCCAGATGTCGTAATCCGGAGATATTCCGGCTGAGGCCGAGATAGACGCCGCGACGCCAAGGTTGCGGAACTCGGTGGTTGACATGGTGGAGGCAAAAGACATGCGAGCGTCGTCGAAGTCGTTATCCTCGTCGGACCCAGAAGAAGCTAGGTCAAGAGGCACAGCCGATGACATTCGCTCGCTGGTCTCGAAGAACTGATCATCGTCGTCCATGTCGTTGTCCCCGAGAGCATCCCAGTTCATGGTCAGCGTTTTCTTGCGCTCCATGTTGGCACATTCGATGGCAGAAACAAAACGCAAAGAAAATCAAGAAAAGTACATCAAAAAAGAGTTTTTCTTTTTCGTCTTCGAGAGTGTTCTTGTTCGATTTGACATTTTTTTTAAGGATAGCAGAGAAAATGGAATTGGAGTGGAAGAGAGGAAAAGAAGGGACGTGTTGAAGGGTCGTTACACGGACAAGCTTGTGTCAAAATAGAAGAAACGGTCAAACATGGTGTCATCAGTCATTCCTTAAACGACATGTCTTCACGACTTTGGGACATATTTACTCGTAAAAGATCAAGATGGGTCTAATTGCATGCATGTGTTTGTGGTCTTGTCCATTATTTTGCTACATGCCATCTCCACTCATGTCTTGCCAACTACTTCCCCTCTTTTGTTTATTTATGAACATGCTGAGTTGATGCATAATTATGATTAAGATTATGTAGGTAGAAAACGAGATTATTGATAATAAATATTATTCAATTTGAATTAAATAATTATGAAGTTTTTTTATACTTGACAATATGTCAAATAAAAACATTAAATAAACCAAAGTTGTTAGTAGTTTTATAATTATTGCAACGATTTGGTAGAAATTCAGTTGGATATAGGAAGTAAGACTAAGATTAAACAACCATAACAACAAAAATTTCAGCGAAAGTTCACTGATATGTAAGGTCTAAGAAGTTTGATAATAGATAATTTTGCTCCTAATTAATAGAGAAACTATTTTCGATAAAAATTAAGAATGAAATTGATTTCACTAAAAGATGTCGGGGATAAAGTGGATGAAAGTTCCGATAATGAACACTACTAAAAGTTAGATAATGAATGCCGCTAATAGTTAGGCTCTAAATTAAATTATGGTGTTTGCCTAAAATGATTTATGATTTATACCTAAAATGATTTCATTTATATCCTTATGTAGGAAACATTCAGTCTTTGATGGGGTTCAACATATGAAAATCAGATTACGGTGTTAGAATTTTGGATTTTGCATCATTTGTATACATAATTATAAATACATGTGGACTTGTAAATGTATATTTATTGAAGTAAATAATAGTATACATATTTTTGTTATAAAATTTAAGAATTTCATTAAAGTAATCTATTTTTTTTGTAGTCTATATCATCTAACATAAAAGTGTAAGAACTATATATAAATATACGTGTAAAATTCTTTGGGTTTAATTACCAATTAATTATGAACTAAATTGGTAACTACACCCATAAGTTTTATAAAATAGGTGTGGTCCTTAATTGACGTATCTGAATAATCTAAACATTTTTTTTAGTTTGACAATGGTTCCTATTTACCGTATTGCGGAAACTATAGTTAATTTCCACCAATAATAACAAATTCACCTTTAATACTATTGCCTAGGTGAATAGAGTGTGAACGAATGTACTGAAAAATCACACTAGGTAAATTTTCAAGAAAGCCTAGAGAGGTCACAAATGATCCTACTTAAAATTCAACCTCTTAGACAGAATTTTCCTAGACATTTAATTTAATAGCACAATAATTCACTACAACTATACTCGACAATACTGATAAAATAGACAAATAAAGAACACCAAAATTTAACGAGGTTTGCCCAATTATGCCTACTTTCTCGAACACTATTAAATTAATATTTTACTATTTTCAGGAAATAATACCAGTGAAATATTACAAAAGGAGAGAAGGAATTTTTTTCTTAAGGAAAGACAATTTTGGGATGATAAAAACTAAAAGAAGGAGGGTTGTTGTATAAGTAAAACAACCTCCCACAAATATATAATTTCTCAATGTGGGATTGTGGGATGATCCACAATATTTGACTACTCAACAGAAAAAATATGGTGACTATGTTCTTAGGCTGCATGGAATTGGACTTTGCATTACGAGAACCACATCCTGCACCTCTTATAGATCAAAGCTTTCTTGAGAATAGGATAGTCTTTGAAAGATGGATCGCTCTAACCATGTAAGTCTTATAATCATGAAAAATGTAATCCCAGAGATCTTTTTAGGCACCGTGTATAAGGAAACATATGTCAAATGGTTCCTTAATACTCTTGAAGAGCGTTTTTGTTGGACCCCGAACCTTTTTGTAAGCTAGGACTATTAAATAAGAAAAATTTGACAAGTAGCTATATGTAAAGCAAAGAAGAAGTTATGAAATTTAGAAGAAATGGAAAGAGATTGATTGAACCAAAGTGAGAGGATTGGTTTAAGGTTATGAGTTGGGTAATTTTCTGAACATGGTTCAGTATTTTACGAAATTCGGGAGCTGTAGAGATCCGATTGAGTTGATTCTTGAGGCAAAATAAAATTGAGACATGGGGCTACAAATCATGTGAAGGGATCGAATTTCAATTTAATCCCTAAGATTGTCAATTTCTGGATTAAAGTTGGGTGACAGTTCAGTCTCGGATTTGTACGAGCTGAACGCGTATTTTGGCCATAACTCCTTCGTTTTTGAACCGATTTGAGCGTTCTTGGTGTCATTTTAAAGATGAGACATAGAGGAACATTTTCCGAGAAGAAAGTTTCGCCAAATTATGTCATTTACCTGCCTAAAATTGAGAAGCAAGATGACAGTTTTAAAGGCTAAATGAAGGGCAATTTTGGAACATCACTTAAGGAGTTAAAGTTGTAGGCTTAAATGGAAGGGCATATGGGTCATTTGGCTTCCATTAAATGAAAAATGAAGTGGCTGTCGTATGAGAGGGGGAGAGTTTACGAAAATGAGAAAGAAAACAAGAGAAATGAAGAGAAGAAGAAGAGAAGTGTCGTGGAGCATGAGAGAGAAGAGAGAAATCGAAAAACAAGGGAGAAGGAAGAGATTTTCGTGGAAAGAGGAAGAAGAATCAAGAGTTTCAAGGTTAGTTTTCATCTTTCCATCTTGATTTGTTGAAGAAATGGGTTGTAGTTTGTGAATGGAGAAAACCCTAGAGAGAGAAAGGGGCTAGTGAGGAAGAAGAAGATGATGGAATCTTTATGTTTTTGGGGTTTCTAAGCTAGGGTTAGAGTTTTCTAACCCATTTGATTTATGGATAGATTAGATTGAAGTTTGATTAGGGTTTATGGTGATTATGAAAATTGGAGATTTTCCAATTAAATTGAAATACATGGAATTTTGTTGTTTTGTTTAGGAAATCAAAAGTTTATTCAAGGGCAAGAGGAAGGAAGCCATTGATTTTGGAATTTTGCAAGTTTAAGGTGGGTAAATTATTTATAGTTGTTGTGTGAGA
>JAOSBL010000004.1:27548032-27561814 GCA_027568915.1 Erythroxylum roraimae
TTAACCAGTCAGCAACCAGCGTCTCGGGGGAGTGGGCCATCAGTCAGGGCTCATCACCCGGGACAGTTGGGTCTCAGAAATGGGATCCAACATCGTAGGTCAAGTAGGATACGTCATGTTTCAGAGAAATATGGATTTCTCACAAGTGAGCATAATGACGTATTGCTCATAGAAGACGTGAGCCCATTACCTATGAATAAGTTATGAAGAGTTTAGAATATGAAAAATGGCTTCAAGCCATGAAATCCAAAATGGATTATGAAAATTAAGTATGGACTTTGGTTGACCCACCCAAAGGGATAAAACCCATAGGGTGCAAGTGTTAAGAAAAAAACTAACATGGAGGGTAATGTAATTACCTATAAAGCTAGGCTTATAGCTAAAGGTTATCATCAAAGATAAGGAGTTGACTGTGACAAAACATTTAGCTCGGTAGCTATGCTTAAATCCATTAGGATACTCCTGGCCGTTGCTGCTCATTATGATTATAAGATATGAAAAATTGATGTGAAAACATCTTTCCTTAATGGAAACCTAACTGAGAATGTGTACATGACACAACCCGATGGTTTCATATCCAATGATGGCAAAAAGGTATACAATCTTCAAATTTTCATTTATGGATTGAAGTAAGCATCCAAGAGTTGGAATATCCGATTTGATGAGACAATCAAAGAGTTTAGTTTCTCACAAAATTCGAATGAATCTTGTGTGTATAAGAAGTTTAGTGGGAGTGCAATCGTATTCCTTGTGTTTTATGTAGATGACATTACTACTAATAGGAAACGATATCTCAGCTTTACAATCAGTCAAGATTTGGTTGTCTAAGAATTTCTCCATGAAAGACCTTGGAAAAGCAACTTATATTTTGAGAATAAGAATCTATAGAGATAGATCTAAGAAGTTGCTTAGTCTATCTCAATCTACATACATAGACAATATGCTAAAGAGGTTTAGCATAAAGTAGTCCAGGAGAGGTTATCTTCCCTTGAAGCATGGGATTACACTCTTGAAATCTATGTGTCCAAAGAAACAAGATGAGAGGACTTGTATGAATTTGATCCCTTATGCTATGTTATGTACGAGACCTGATGTATCATATGCTCTAAGTGTTACGAGCAGATACTAATCAGATCCTGGAGAGGGTCATTGGGTGGCTGTCAAAAATATCCTTAAGTACTGGAGAAGGAGATCTTGTTGTGAGCAGGTATACAGATGCTAGTTTCTAATCCGACAGGGATGACTCCAGATCCCAGTCAAGATATATTTTTGCACTGAATGGTGGAGCAGTCAGTTGGAAGAGTTTCAAACAAGTGACAACTGTAGATTCAAGAACCGAAGCAAGATACATTGCCACTTCAGAAGTAGCAAAGGAAGTAGTTTGGATCAAGAAGTTTATTATGGAACTTGGAGTGGTTCCTAGCATTGTTGGCCTAGTACAATTGTATTGTGACAACAATGGTGCCATAGCACAAGCAAAGGAACCAAGGTCTCATCAGAAATCCAAACATGTACTCAGGCGACCCCTCATTGGTAGAAATGATGTCAAGATAAAGAGAGAGCCTACTGATTAGAATATTGATGATCCTTTGATTAAGCCGATTCCTTAAAAGAGATATGAATCTCATAAACTCGCCTATGGTATTAAATACAAAGGTGATTAACTTTAGTGTAAGTAGGAGGTTATTAGAGAAGTGCTCTAAAGGTAATCACCTTTAGCATTTATTGTACAAATCTTTTTGATTAATAAAAAGACTTTTTCGTTAATTTGATGTTCATGCTCTTTATGAATTGATGGTGATCTTAAATTTTAATGAAGTTCTTGATACATTACATAGCATGAAGAAAATCATGATGAGATCATAATAATGAGATTCCTATCATGTGTAATTATATTAGTATCTAATTATCCCTAGTCATAGGATTAATAAGATGGGACATTATTAATCCGGACAGACTAGCACATGTTATACTTTTTGATTAGATCAAGCAGTGGATCTCATAAGCTGTAAGCATGAGTTGTTTAGAGTTAACATGTGGATGCTTGCTAAGAGTAGTAAGTACATTGGATGACCTTCTATGATACAATCGTATGGATAATCTATTCTAGTGTCAATGATAGTCTCATCATAGCAATGGTGCAAATATCCTTAGACTTGAAGTACTCAAGGATATCTTGGATCCTAATCCTGTACTTTGACTTCATTCCTTGTTGCCTCTTAGAGGTTGCTCATAGGATGGTGATTGGGTACAGCTTTAGGTATTCGAAGGTAATTGAGTAGCCAATAAAGGATTCACCACTCCTGATAGAACGACCTCTTGTCGAGATCATTACTCAGGAATCTCTGACTAGAGTGGAAATGTCATGAAGATAGTCTTCAGTGATATATCCAATTGAGTAATGAACCTCGGGGACAAGAGCTAACATTACTTGTGCTAGATGTGACGTAGTCAGTCTAATAAGAGTTGACACTTTAACCATACTCTAAACCAAGTGGGATATAGATGGTGAAAGGATGAATTGCATGGGAACATTGTCTGTGGAAGGGTTCGTAGTCAAACCACTGACTTTTCGGTCAATTAGGGTTTATGATGTGTTACTAGATACCGCTCATGACTTGTTTAAATTAAGTATTAATTCAAGTGACCAACATAATCAGGAACCTAATGGGTCACACGCATTAAAGATGCGAAGAATGAGTAAAATGGTTTTGGATGGGGATCCAAGATATGAGAGATGTATGACTAAGCTATACAAGTGTGGAAGTTTAGGGTCATTTGACTGTGAATCATATGACACATGTGAATATTGCTTATTAGGTAAGATGACAAAATTACCCTTTGATAAGCAAGATGAAAAAAATACCCTTTAAAAAGGGGTGGAAGTTTCATCCTAAATTAAGTGGGATTTAAAACTACGTAATTCCCACTAACTCTCCATTGTTGTTGGGGGTTAGAGGAAGGCAAAGGTGTAAGAAACATCAATTTTCATACAAGTGTTGTATGAAAACAAGATATTTTTGGTGAACTGTTCATCATCTTCTCTCATTCTCTAGAAACACTCTCTCAAAGAATACATTACAAAGCTAGCACTTTGTGTGTGTTATAGCCATTCTTTCTAAAAGGTTTCAGGCTTCGCTTTTTGTGTGGATATCATTAGAGACGTTCTCCTTTGGTCGTTGAGGTTTACGACAACCTGAAGAGGTAAAGACAACAAAGAACGAAGTAGATTGTAAGGTACACATCTTAAGTTCATGTTATGTTAAAGTTATATCTAATGGAACTTGAAAGTTCTTGGCTTTTGGGTTTTGTTTTATATTTTCGTTGTTGTTTTCTATTTTTAATGCATGTGATGCAAGATCAAAACCCAACACTTTCCACTTGTATATCCTTCACTAATTTCATCTCTTTCCAATGTGGGATTCCTACTCACACTTGACATCCCAACAATTTCAAGTCTTAAAGTTGTTACTATTAAGCATTAAACTGCTATTAATTGTGGTAGTCACAGAAGAAGCATTAACAATATCAATTGTATAGAAAACAACATATAAAGCACTATCTACTCACATATATATGTAAGCATAACCAAATAGTGATTAATTATTTCAATAACAACAACCCATCTCAAGATAACTGGAGTGACATCGAATCTAGTCTTTAGACAAAGAATCAACTTATAATTGGTTATCTTGGTGTAGTAATCAAGTATTGATGGTAAGATTCAGTCAAGTACTTAGCCTTCTTTTGAGCTGATTTAGCACTCATAATGGACAACTAATAATCTTCACACACTCATTACCACATGTGCATATGAGTCTTTTCCTTTGGGTCGACGTGTTACCCGTGTGAACTTACAAGTAAGAAAGGAAGGGGAAAATAGAGAGTGAACACATGCAAAAATGAGAGTTGATGCAAAATTCATAAAATTAAAAGAACATGTAATATTCTATTTGTTTGTTTTATAATCAAGAAATAATAAATGAAGGCCATATAATAAATACCCAATGAAGGTTTCAAACTAATGGAGCTTTGTCACTGATTCATTGTTTGAAAAGGAAGTTGTGATGGTGCGAAGAGTGTGGAGGAAGTTGGTGGCTGGACGCTGAAGTAGAGGGAGCACACTGTACATTAAAGGAGGATCGCATTGGAGTTGGAGGCACACTAAAGGAGATGCATTGAGCACACTGAAGGAGAGTAGACTACAGAGGCACTTTAGATTAATTGAAATTAATCTACAATGCCTCGTCGAGTATATAACCTGAGAGATTTACCAAAAGAAAAACCTAAGAGAAGAGAAGGAGAAGCTTTTGAAATGTCAATCAACTTCTTGTTAAAATGGGTCGAGTTGAGTTTGGACGTGGGGGCTTGAGTTTAAGTCTAATCCGAAACTTGCTTTTTAAAAATATAAGGTCTAAGTCAGGCCTGTTGAATTTATATCGAATCAGGTTGAGTCCAGGCTTATATATCATTCATAGTTGTCTATATGAAAAAAAACACACACACACACACCTTAATAATGAACAATCATAAAATTTTCACAACAAAGGTCGCTTTGGTGACTATACTTATTCACCCAATCAAAGTAAAAAAAATTAGACATACTTAATTTTATAATTATTTGAAATTAATTACTAACTACAAGCAGATAAAATATATGTAACACTAAATACACATAAACTAAAGATAATTAATCCACATAAACAAAAACATAATAAACCAAATTATGAATTTTTTGCAAATAAATTATGCCCAATAATAATAAATATGCCAGAAAACAAATTTATTGTTATTGAATAAAAATAATTTTTATGCCAGAAAAGAAATAATAATAATAACAAGAATATTATTATTTTTATTGTGACAATTAACAAAAAACAGCTCATTATAATCAAATATATAAAAGAACTATGGAAACCAAATAACACGTGAGCCAACAAATGCTATACTATGGATTTTAAAAAACTTGAGTCCGTTAAAACCAAATTGACCACCAAATCTAAATTGAAGGCTTATGTCTTTAGGGGCCCACTTGTAATAACAAATAATAAAGGGAGTGCTTGTTTCGTGAGTTTGGGAATGAATAATGGATATGGAACGAATAATAAGTGATTGGTTTTATATTATGATTATAGAAACAGTATTTTCATGTCTGACTTTTGGGAATTAGTTCATACTCCCCAAATATGAGAGGAATGAGTCTCATTCTTGGATCAAAAGGTTGATCTCCAACCCCAAGGGCCCCCAGTCGCAGGCCTCATTCTGACCCAAGGGTAAGTATCACAGACGTAGCAGTCTTTGTCACGCCTGTCACACTTGTGACTTACTTATTTTTTAATTAAATGTAATTAAAACATAATTAACTGATTCAATATAATTAATTAAAATATACTTAATTACAATATAATTAATTGATTAATTCAAATATAATTAATTATATTATCCTCTTTTTACCAATTAAATAAAATATATTAAAATTTGATGTAAAACATATTTTTAACATATTTTTATTTCTCAAAATTTTAACAAATTTTTATTTCTCAAAATTTTAATAAATTTTATTTCTCAATGTTTTTAACAAACCAACCACTATCAATAGTAATAATAGTAATTATTCCTTCCTCTTAACCAATCTTCATAATTATAATGATTATATTAATTCTCATTTCTCACTATATTAAGTGGGTGCTTACCTAAAAGGAATGGGAATGAGTCATGGGTAAGGAATCAAAAATATTAGTTGGTTATTTATTATGATTAAATCAACAATTATTTGATATCCTTCTTTTCGGTATTACTCCATACCCCCCATATATTAGAATTCAGAGCAATGACTTTCATTCCTTATTAATAGGGCAAGTGTCACGGGCATGACAATCTCTGTCATAGACGTGACACCAGTTTTTTTTTTTAATTTTTTAATTAAATATAATTAATTGATTAATTAAAATATAATTAATTAATTAAAATATATCTAATTAGTTAATTACAATGTAATTAATTAAAATATAATTAATTAATTAATTAAAATATAACAAATTTTTATTTTTCAACATTTTTAAGAAACCAATCACTATTAATAGTAACAGTAATCATTTCTTTCTCTTAACCAACTATCATAATTATAATGATCATATTCATTCTCATTCCTCGCTATATTCATTCTCATTTTTATTATCATTCCCTGTGTGAACCATCCACCCTCATCCCATTACTATTCTCCAATTTGAACCAATCGCCCCCTAAGATTCATCCTTTTGTCACACAGCTGTAAACTTTTTTCAAGAATCTACAACACAATTTCATCACGATTATGGCTCCATTAATACTAAATTAAAGTAATAAAAATAATTTATACATATAAAGAGTTACAAATAAGAACATGGTAGAATAAATCTTGTCTAGAATATTGTTTGAGAAGAAGAATTTTGTCAACAGTGTACCTGAATCTATAAGTAAAAAATGAAAGAGTTACGACAAAGAACTGAAAGGTTTCAAAACCTTGTGATTGAACAAATTTGCACAAAACGGTAGGTCAGAATCGTTGTCAAATTGAATAAAATAAATTGTTCAAAGAGATTACACTCATTTTATAAAACTTATGAGTGTAATTACTGATCCAACCTATCATTAATCAATAATTACCTCAAAAAATTTTAGACATATGTTTATATATTAGTCCTCACACTTTTATATTACATGATATTAATCATTAAAAGAATTGGATTACTTCTATCATGTCCTTAAATCTTATAATAAAAATATTTATATGATTATTTGTTATAATATATTTACTTTTACACCCTCTATGGTGCAGCAAGACAATAGAATCTGACCCTCAAGTTAACGCCTTCTTCACCAATTTTGTTGCACTCCAAAAAGACAAAACAGGAGAGGAAGAATGTAGCAGAAAAATCTACGTCGTATGGAGCAATACGTTAGAAGTAAGAAAACAGAATAAAAATGTGTATCCGGAAAAAATGAAAAGCACGATAGCTAGAGAGGAGAAGAATGATAGAAGAACAAATGAGTGTCTCGTATATATTGGAGGAGAGGAGAGCTTCATAAGTAGACTGGTAATAAAAGACATTGAAATACATTAACATATTATAGTGAAACGTTGCATAATAAAGGAGGTAATAACGTCATGAACATTATTGATAGTAAACATTAAAACGTTAGGAATGTTAATAATAATAAAAGGACTGACACTACATTCCTTTGAAACTGGTGGAGTCGAGAGAGTGGAATTTCAAAGCAAGAAACTGAGGGACGACACTAAATTTCCAAGTTGGTGCTAAAGATAAAGCTGACTTGGATTATGTCAGGGAACTAATGGAGACGAGTTGCTGGGAACATGGCATTCAGATGGCCAGTCATAAGACCCTTCACTGTTTCAGGAAATGGAAAGCTCAGTGTTCCTGGATCGTAAGAGTTCAGGAAAAGAAGAAGATGGCAATTTCAACTACCGTCTGCTGTTCGGTATATGCAATTTCATTTTCTTTTATATCCGAGATACCTTATCTTCACTACCACAAATTCGTCCGGGGTATTATTTATAATTATTGTAATTATCCGTAATTGGTAATCTAATTGATCTGAAGTCAAAGTCCTGGACAAATCACAAAGCCATTTTTATGATTACATGGTGAGTAAGGTGATGGCTGGATGAACCTGCAATTATATATAAATTGCGTTGGCATTGAGGCGGAGGGATGAAGTTGTATGGCTTTACACGATATTAAAATTATTATTATTTTCCTAAATCAACTACCCGTCTAACTACCTCTAAAAAAAAAAAAACTACTCGTCTAACTCAATTGATAGAGTTGCAATGGGCCGAGTTAGGTTCATGTTGATCCAAGTCTAGACCCGGATTGACTTTACTTTTTTAAAAAATTAAAAAATGAAGTCATTTTAATTTGTGATTTTCGGGTATTAACTAGGAGTCTAGGAATGAAAATTAGGGACAGTAACGAGCCAGGCCAGACTTGAAAGTATTAACTAGAAATAAAATTAGGGATTATAATGAGCCAAGCCGGGTTTAGGTTGCTTCTGTCCCAGCCCAATTTGACTTTACTTTTTAAAAAAATTTAAAAAATGACGTCAGCTCTTAATTGTTTAAAAAAGTAAAGTCAAACCTAAAATGACATCGTTTTATACCTTCCTACCAAGCCAAACCGGAGTCCGACTTATGGCCCAGTCGGACCAAGCAATCTCAAGTCTCAACCCTTCCCTTGGCCCAGTTAACCAGGGCGAAAGTTGGGCTGGTCGTGCCTGTTGAGCCACATTTGCCATCCTTACTGAAAAAGTGGGAATGAGTATGTATAATCTAAAATCAGAAAAACAAATAATTATTTTTTTAATATTTCGTTTAATCTGAAACTTTCTATTTGAGAATTTAAAATTAATTTATTGATTTAGATAACACGTATTTTGATTGATTCTTATTAGAATATTATTAACAACATTGCACATTATTTTATTTAATTTATTTAATACTTATTTTATTTTATTTCAATGATTTTATATCATAAAATAAGTTTATTGTGATTTTTTAATTGTATTCTTATAAGAAAAATCATACACAATTCTTTAAAATTAATAATTTGTTGAATCATTAAAAATAGCTTTAATTGCTTCTTTATTAAATACAAAATTTTTATTAATTAACAATAATACAAAATATTTAATTAATTATTTGCAAAATCAATCATATAATAATCAAACAAAAGTAAAAGATTGTTATTACTATTCTTAATATTCGGTGATATAACTATTAATTTTTATAATTCTGTTTCTGGTGATTGCATACTAAATATGCAATAATTTATTTCATGAGCGTGAGAGCCAAATGAATCGAAAGATTCGTGTTTGGATCAGATTCTTATTTTTTATTCTTATTCTTATCTTTTTATTTCGATTATTTTATTACTGATTAACAAAGGAGAGTTTACTTTTGAGGAAGATGCCTAATTATAAAACCAATTATAAAGTAGAACATGTAAATATATTCATGGAATTTATCTTTTTATAAAGAAAAGAAAATGTCTGCCACTTGATGAGAGGAACCAAAAGGCTTCGATAGATGGGAGCCAGTCTTTGTCTCTTCAATAGTCTTGTTCGATAGACTTGCCTCTCACATTCAGAAACTTCTTTCCTCGTTGAATTTTGAATATTTCCAACTAATAATGCAAAAACTCCACAAAAAAACAACAACCAGACTCAAATTTTCAAGATGTTAGTACTTGACAGAATCCTTTA
Source organism: Erythroxylum roraimae (assembly GCA_027568915.1). NCBI lineage: Eukaryota > Viridiplantae > Streptophyta > Magnoliopsida > Malpighiales > Erythroxylaceae > Erythroxylum > Erythroxylum roraimae. Next base: position 27,557,297 of record JAOSBL010000004.1, read on the forward strand.
TATTGTTTATGTTACTTTCCTATTTATATGTTTAAGACAACTGAAAGTTTTCATGCGATAAGTATCATATTCTTGAAGTTAGTGTGCCTGAATTTTTATTTTTGCGACTGAGATTTTTTGTGCCACTTTTTCAATTCTTATTCCACAAATTTATAATTGACATCTTAGTGACTGATTGGATAGTTTTTGAGAGACCAATAAGTACTTTTTTCCACCACAAAATTTATTTTTTTAAAAAATAGGTATTTGGTTGTAAAATTAAAAAATTACTTCCTTAATAGATACGACTTTTTTGGCAGTTAAAATACAGCTTTTTAAGAAGCACAAATTTGGAGCCTCTTAACAATGTACTTTTTTAGGTAGATTTTTCAAATCAATTAATGAGCTTATTTTTAGTCCCTTTTGTCTTTATGTTTTACACATAATTTTCACAATACCCACAAGCTCATCTTCCCGTTTATTATGTATTTAACTATTTACTTAACTTGAATATTTATTTTGAGATTTATATGATATTATTCGGCTTTTTTTATATATTTTAATATTTATTTTTGACATTAGTTTACTTATGTTATAATCTATATAAAAGAATTGGTTAGATATATTTTGATTTATGTTTCATATGGTTTAAAATTATATAATAATTAATATATTGTGTTTTGCATATTGTTTAATATACTTTAAATAAAATAAAATATATGTTATCAAACTGTCTATTGTATGAAGCTCTATCAAAAAAACTTTTTTTTAAATGACAGTCAAATAATTAGCTGATTTTTAAAAAAAAATTTAAAAAAAGATCTACGAAAAAAATTTCTTACTAACAAAAACTTTATTATTAAATGCTTAGAAATTGTCACGGAAGATCTTGTACTGCTACTTTTGTCGATGCTTCCACTACCTATTCTTTCAATATCAGAACATAATGTCATTCATTGTTGTTTTGTTGTGAGTACGATGTTTGTAAATTCAAGGCTCCGTTTAAAGAAAAAAATGCCCCTTATTGCATGCAATGAACGACACGTTAGTACCAAATAGGACCCGTACTCACATGATCAAACAATCCTTCAATCAAACGGCTAAAATAATATGCCGGTGAAATCAAGAACACGTGGACGGTTGATATTCAAAGAATCACTGTCTAACTGCCGATAAATGAAGCCATTTGCCTCCTCTTCTCATACAAGCTAACAATCATCTTTTGATATTTTCTCTCAAACATAGCCTTAAGTCTTTGAAAATGTCTGCGTCTTTGAAAATGTCTGCCCGGGAAGGAAATTATGGCTTTGGCAACGGCGGCAAGCGCGGAAGCAAAGCTTTTAAGCCTTTAAAAATGTTTGACAGCGGAGGAAACTGTAGCTGCGGAAGCAAAACTTTTAAGGCTTTGAAAACGTTTGACAGCGGAGGAAACTGTAGCTGCGGCCGCGGCTGCAAGTGCGAAAGCGGAACTTTTAAGCTTTTGAAAATGTATGGCAGTGGAGGAAACTGTCGCTGTGACTGTGGCTGCGACTGCGACTGCAGGTGCGGAAGCTTGTACGAACACCGGAAAATTGCGTTGGCTCAATTCGCACTTCTTCCTCTATTACGCGATCGTTTTTTTTTTTTTTTTCCAAAATACAGTGCATTTTGTTCATAAAGTTTGAATCTTTTGGGGTTTGTGCAGATGCGAGATATTCACTGATTTGCCCCCACCGAGAGGACCACCATTGGAATTCTTGTTCCCGGAGTTGCACCGACTAAGACTCACTTCGCCGGAGCGGAAATGGGCGTCGCCGCTAACGATTGAAGCTGCAAGTGGAATCCCTGCACTTGGAAATGAGGTTGTCAGGGTTGAGTCAGGGCCGTTCATGAGGTTTGGGCCTGCATAGTAAAAATAAGGTCTGGTTTTGTAAATCGAAATAAAAAAATAGGAATAAGAAAAACGGGAATCAAAAGTGGAAAATAATTACAACTATACGTGTTTAGTATGTAAGTACTATGCGTATTTTGTATGTAATTATTAGAAATGAGATTATAAAAGTTAATAGTTATATAGTGTTTGGTATCAAACATTAAGAGCGGTAATGGAAATGCTTTTAATTATGTTTAATTATTATGTGATTGATTTTGTAAATAATTAACTAAATTTTTTATATTATTATTAATTAATAAAATTTTTGTATTTAATAAATGAATAGTTAAAAATATTTTTAATGATTCAATAAATTATTAAATTTTAAGTAATTGTATATAATTTTCCTTATAAAAATAAAATTAAAAAATCATAATGAACTTATTTTATGATATAAAATCATTGAAATAAATAAAATAAAATGATTATTAAATAAAGTAAATAAATAAACTAATCTCAAATTTCTAAAATAGATAATAATACATTTATAAAATTATTATGAATAAATTTTATGATAAGAATAAAAGTATCAATAAAATAAAATAAAATAATTATTAAAGAAATTAATATAAAAAATAATTTTAATGATAATATTATGATAAGAATCAATATCTTGTTAATATTTTGATAACTTGATAATATTATAATAATATCTTTATCTCTTATTTCTAATTTTTCATTCTAGCGTATACCCGTACCCTCCCTTAGGAACAAAAGTCTAGGGTTATTTAGGATTCATTCCAATTTTATTATCCTCTATCTTATCTATTTTCGATAACCAAACAACTAAAAGTTAAGAATGCAGGTTACATTCTCATTCCCATTTCCTCATTATCAGTTACCAAACGAGACCTAAGAGTTACAATAATCGGCAATATACAAATATGTAAAATTTTAAAACAGATTTTTATTATTAAAATTTAATATTCATATATAAGTTACTTAATTTATAAGTTCATGTACTCAATAAAATATTAAATAATCATAATATCAATTAATAATATCTTACAAATATTAGCAACAATAAAATTACTAAAAATAATATCAGTAATAACAAAAAAAAAGCAGTAACAGCAATCGAACAGTAATATTAGATTTCAAAACACAAAGAGAATTGCACTAGCAAACATACATATGATCATGATTTATGAAAAATATGAAAAATAATTTCTCTGTATATTTTTATTTGTAAAATTATTAATAATATTATCAAGATCAGTTTTGTCTAACATATCCTTCTCGATACATAAAATAACTAAACTATTAAATATTTTTTGTGACATTGATGGACTCATGCAGATTTTTAATAATTTTAACTTAACAAAAGGATCACTTTTGACCTAAATTTTACGATAATCGATAAATTTAACGTTAACATTTCAACGACAATAACTATAATCTTAACATTTAGAAAATGTTAAAAACTAACCTGACAAATTTTAATATTTTTTATTTTTTGTGGAGTCCAGTGTCTCCTCTGTAAGATAAATGAAGACAACGTATGATGTAAAAATTGCCTTGCTTCTTTCAATGATTGAATGAATATTTATATACAGAGAATTGAAGATCGTATATCTGTACAAAATTAGTTACAACCGAATACTAGCTTGAATTGTCTACGTCACAGGTACAATGCTTATTGTGAGGGAGCTGAGCTTATGGGCTGAATCTGGTCTTAGGCTTGTCTTATTTTCTTTGGCATGTGATGAAGCTTTATCTCTTACATCCCCTCTCAAACGAAACCGGGAATTAGAGATAAGATTGAGTTTGGACATTAGATAAGCCAAACGTGCGGCTGTTAATGGCTTTGTGAGTAAGTCAGCTACCTGGTCGGTGGTACTGACATGTCGCACCTCTAAAACGCCATCGGAGACTTTATCTCGAATAAAATGGAGATCCAGTTCAAAGTGTTTGGTGCGAGAGTGGAAGACTAGGTTGTGAGCTAAGGACCGAGCCCCGTTGTTGTCGCACCAGATGATGGGTTTCTGAGACAAGGTGAATCCAAGTTCGGAGAGGAGGGACTTGAGCCATATGACTTCCGTGGAGACTTGTGAGAGCGCACGATATTCTGCCTCAGTGCTGGAGCGAGCCACGATCGACTGTTTCTTGGAGTTCCAGTATACAAGATTCCCCCCGAGGAAGACACAGCCACCGCTGGTGGACTTCCGATCATCAGGTGAGCTAGCCCAGTCCGAATCGCTGAAGGCTTGAAGCTGGAGCGAAGAAGAGGAGGGCTGAAAGTGAAGCCCTAAATCGGCAGTTCCTTGAAGGTAACGCAGAACCCTCTTGAGAGCAATCCAGTGAGTCGTTAACGGATTGGTAAGAAATTGACTCAATTTGTTGACAGAGTAACTAATATCTGGTCTGGTATTGCAGAGATATTGAAGAGCTCCGACTAAGCTTCGATACAGAGAGGGGTCCGAGAAGGGGAGACCATCGTGGAGAGATAGCTTGGACCCAGGGGAGATAGGAGTGGCACACGGCTTGGCGGAGGACATGTTAGCACGGTGGAGCAGGTCACGCACATACTGAGTCTGAGAGAGATACAACCCAGTCGCATTCCGGTAAGCCTCAAACCCTAGAAAAAAGTTGATGCTGCCTAATGTGGTGAGAGCAAATTGAGAGTG
>JAOSBL010000004.1:27591563-27602228 GCA_027568915.1 Erythroxylum roraimae
ACTCCATACTCTTGTTTATATCCCCTCACAACAAGCCTAGCTTTATACTTGTTGATTGTTCCATCGGGGTTCAGCTTCTTCTTATAAATCCACTTGGAATCAACCACCTTGGTGTCAGGACTAGGCAGATCCACCAGCAGCCATGTTCCATTTTCTTCGATGGCTTTCATCTCCTCATCCATTGAGCTTTGCCAAACTCCTTGTTTAATAGCTTGCTTGTAAGTCATCGGTTCACATTCAGCTGGCAAAGCACATTCCATCAATGTTAGAGCTTCATCAATCTCCTCTTCAACAACTCCATTATACCTGAAATCAAACAAAGGGTTAGTTTCATTATAAATGGAGGCCAAGTCTATGGTCTTATGAGCACTATCCGAGCTTAATGTTTCTTCTTGTGAATCTGAATCAATTTCTTCATTTTCTAAGCTTGGTGAAGGCTCCTCCTCAAGGCCATCACTTCCAGCATCATTGGAGCTTGAAGGATTCGACTTATTTGTCTCCTCCTATGATCCATCTCCACCTCCATTGTTCTGATTGTTATCACCATCTACATTCTCTACCTCTGTTTGATTAGCATCCACATCATTCAATGGCAATTCAAACCCCACTCTTCTAAAATTCCTACCTGCTGGTTCTTCCCAATTCCATCCCCCACTTTCATCAAATTTCACATCCCTTGACACCATCATTTTCTTTGTTTCGGGGTTATAAATCCTATAACCTTTGGATTCAGTGCTATAGCCCATCATCACTCCCTTCATTGCCTTTTCATCTAGCTTTGTCCTTTTTGCTTCAGGAATGTGCATGAATGCTACACAACCAAACACCCTTAGATGATTCACTTTCGGTTTAATGCCAAACCATACTTCAAATGGTGTTTTCTCCTTCAATGCTCGAGTTTTCATCCGGTTTTGCAAATATACAGCAGTGAAACACGCCTCAGGCCAAAACCTCCTAGGTACTTGCATTCCAACCGTCATAGCTTTAGCCATCTCCATAATTGTCCTATTTTTTCTCCCTGACATTCCATTTTGTTGTGGAGTATAAGAAACTGAATATTGATGATAAATCCCTTCTCTTTCAAGGTAATTCTTCAGCTTATTTGATATATACTCTCCCCCTCGATCACTTCTCACACACCTCACCTTTTTCCCATATTGGCCTTCAGCTTCTGCCCTCCATACCTTGAACATGCCAAACACTTGATCTTTACTCTTCATGAAATAGATCCAAGTATATCTTGAAACATCATCGACAAATTCAACATAGTATCTACTTCCTCCAGCTGAAGATGTATTCATTGGTCCACAAACATCCGTGTGCACCAATTGCAATTTTTCTGTAGCCCTCCAATCATTTGTTGGGAAAGGTAAAACATGATTTTTTCCCTTTGCACATGGTTCACATACATTCTTCAGTTTACTACTCAAATGAGGTAGTCCCATTACCAATTCCTTTTTCTGCATTTCAATGATATAGTTAAGGTTTGCATGACCATACCTTTTGTGTCATAATTGTGTCAACTCAGTCACTAGAATTGCTGCAAAAGCTCCATCAACATCTGTCATTTGAAGCTTAAAAACTTTTTTCACCATTGCTACCTTATGAACTAGTTCTCCTTGGGCATTAAAAATTATGCACATGTTGTCTTTGAAATATACTTTGTAGTTCTTCTCTAGGAGCTGTCCTACACTGATTAAATTCTGATCTAGCTCAGGGATGTAATACAACTCTTCAAGTATGGTACTTCCAGCCTTGGTGATCAGCTCCACATTCCCTTTCTAAGTGACCGGTATGATGTCTCCATTGCCAACCTTTACAACAGTGTTTAGATCAGTAGTTGTTTCAACAAAAGCCTCCTTTTTCTTTGTCATGTGGTTGGAACAACCACTACTACCAACCAATCTCCTCCTCCCTTTTCAACATTTGTCTCAGCTCCATAAAACTTGACAGTTGACGCATTGTTTTCTGGTTGATGCCAAGTTTTCACCACAAAGACACTTTCTTCTATTATTGGCTTTTCGGATGGTTTGGTTGGTTGTGAGGTTCCTGGTTGTGTATTGGAGTTTGGTTGTGGGGTAAGCTAGGAATTTAAGCACATTTATGAAGAGGTTTGAGTTGAGGAATGATTTACTTGAGAGGTATTTTGTGGTAATTGGTTTGGAGCTTGGATATGCATTGGTTGGTAATGTGGTTGCTGTGAGTAGTTAGGCTGTGACATGTAAGGATGGTTCATTTGTGGTTGATGAGGAATCATTTGAGGCTGGTGTTGATAATGTTGTGGAGTATGTGACTTTCCCGAGCTGGTAACATGGTGTGCTTGATACATTTGGTGTTCAGGGAAATTTTGGTAAGGTTTGGTCTGATTTGGTAATAGATTTGGGGAGGTATTTTGTCTTAGAAAGGGATGTATTGGTGGGAGTTTTTCATAGATAGGGCTTTGGGGATTTTGTTGTTCGGATATCCACCTTTCATAGCAAACTCTTTTTTAATGTCCCCTCTTCCCACGATAAATACAATCAGCATTTTCATTCCAAAAACACTCCTCAGCTCCATGATTGGTTTTTCCATAAAATTTGCAGCTTGGAAACATACCCCATCTTGATGCTCTTGTTCCACTTTGCATCTGATTTGCATTGTTGCCAAAAAAATGGTTAATGGTTTGGAGGTTTGGATAAAGCATAGGTGATGATGTTGAGTTTGAGGATAAACTCGAGGCTGTTGATTTTGTATATGAGGTTTGTAAGAGTGCTGCTGTGGATAGGTTAATGTTTGGTACTGATTTTGGTTGTTTTGTAGGAGAGTTTCTGACAGATGGTGGGTTTGGGAATGCATCAAACTTGGTTCGGGATGGTTTTGGTTCAGGTTTCTTGTTTGGGTTTGGAAAGGTGGATTTTCTGGTACCTTAAACCGTTCAACTTTCAAAGCATATTCCTCACCTTCTCTTCTCACCCCATGCCTCTCTTCATGCATTTCCAGAACATTAAAAAGTTGCTCCAAAGTAACAGAATCAGGGTCATTACTAAATTGCCATTCAACAGGAGCTATACTAGCTTCAAATCTTAAAGGCAATCTGCTCAAAAAAATTTCAACTAACCTCTCTGAACTTGTATTTTCACCAAACTCCTTCAGTTGTTATACCAACCCCATGAATCTTGTCTTTGTAGCAGCTACATTCTCTTCATCCCTCATTGAAAAATTTTCAAAACTTCTCATAACAGCTTGCTTCTTTAGTCTTAAGGATTGTGCAGACCCCACATGCTCTAGCCTCAATGTTTCCCACAGCTCCTTTAAATTCTTGCATCCAGCATGTCTTAATAAAATGGTTTCACTCACCACCGATCTTAGGAAAATGAGTGCTTTGAAGTCTTTGTCTCTATCTTGTCTCACCCTCAACTCTTGTTGTTCTGTCATGTCTGCCATTTCTCCATAATCAGCAACTCCTTCATTCACCACATCCCAACATTCATAAATCTTGAGGCACTCTTCAACTCTAAGTGCCCAAGCCTTGTAGTTCTCAACTATTAATATGGGTATGTTTGCTTGGATGTTCTGCAGACTCATCTCCGGAATGCTTGTGCCCGCCATGCTTTGAATCAGTCTAGGTTAGGTGAACCGTGGAGCTCTGATACCACTCTTGAAGAAGCACCCACGAAGGATTGAAGAAAGCACCTTAAACACATAACCTGTCGAGCGGTGAATCCGATTGAAGCAAATCGTCAAGCACCTTGTGCACTGTTCACGCAAGCTTCCACAAGATGAGATGAAATGTTGCAACTTCTATCCCTCAATCTGTAAACTGTATGGATAATGTATCTTCAAGATTGCAGCTCAATTTCCTCACAAATCTGTCAATGTATGGCTAAAGTTTTGTGTATAATGAAAATGAAAGTAGCTCTCCTATTGTATCTGAACAGTAAACTTCAGTTTGCAAACTTTATATGTATACAACTTTCTCAACCGCACACTCTACGAATTATAACTTTGCTTCAGAAGAAAAGAAAATGATATGAAATGACAACAATCAGATCAAAGAAAATTGAATTGAAGCTTGATGATGGAATTTTGGTTCTCACTTTCAAATCATATCCCAAACTAGTTTCAGGTTTTTTTTCAAAACAGAACATCCACAAAATGCTTCTTCTTTACTTCTAATACTCAACTTCTAAACTTGCTGCTGGAAATCAAAGACAAAATGAAACATAACATGAATATTGAAACTCGAATAGAAAATTTTTTTGTATTGAAGGTTTTCTAATTTTTCATATATCTAAAAGTGAAAATGAGGAGCTTTATATTTAGCTCTAGCATGTTCTGATACAATCTGATCCTGAACTAAAGGATAAAGACTTGAACTAATGAGTAAAATTTGACTAGTGATGACATTTCCTAATTTGACAAAACACAAAAGTAATTCACTTTGTCTTTAGCATAACTAAAACTAACATTGGTAAAAGCTGAAACTTGTATAGCATGAGCAGTAATTAATTTCTTCAGCAGCAACTTGATTCTTCAGCAACCAAAATCCTGACATGCAATCCGATTGTCAGCCAATGCTTGAGATGCTTCAGCTACACGTGTGTTGTTTAACTCTAACAAGACTTGATTTCACTTAATTAATTTCCTTGGAATCTTGCTTCTGAATTTTGCTACTTTTCCTGCTCTGTAATTCTTCTTCTGGTTTTCTTCTTGCTGCAATTTCTGAACCTTCCCTCAACCTACACAACTGCTTCGACTTCCTTCAGATCACTTCAACTCCTTCACTTCTTAATCTTCAAACTTTAGAACTTTGTTTCTTGGATGCATAGCCTTCTGAATTATCCCCAAAATCAATAGCTCGATTTTTTTGATAAGTCTTGGAGGCTTCAGCTTGATATTCACCTTTCTTTTCTTCTTCAATTTGATTGCCATTGCAAGGTCCTCAGCAAGTTTTAGCATAGCTGGTTTTATAAAACAATTTATTCTAACAGAACTAAGTTCTGAATAATGCCTGTCTGTGATAAGGAAAGCTAAAAGAGAGCAAATAATCTCAACCAACAGGGGTCCTTATTGTTCCTCACAAACTAGAAGAGTGTACATGTTAAATTAAAGCAATAAAGCTTAAGACTAATTACTACTTGGAATAGAACATAATCATCAGAATCTTGGTGGAGCACTGACATTTGCATAAAACATGGCAAAATTGACTACCTGATCAAATTAGTGAGGATTTGTCGAATCCTTAGAACATCTCCAATGACCTGAAATTGATACATAAATCGTTCAAAAAATTTTCAATCCTTGAAAATTGCAACAATTTTTTTTGAAAATTTAATTGCAATATTATTTTGATCGTATGCTTGTCTGAAATGCTGATGCTTCTTGCATGGTCAAGTAGAATGTAAGAGCATCAAGTTAGATTGTCAACTAGTGGATAAGATTTTGATTAACATTGGGTTATAGCATGTTACCTCTATAGGAACATCCTCAGCTATACGACCTTCCAAGGTGAGAACTTTCTGTAGTGAAGCAGCAGCTGTCTGAAGCACATGTTTTACTACTTCTCTTGGACAAAATTTTGTGGCTTCCAACTTCATAACGCCTGACTCGACCTTAGAAAGGTCAACTATTCTTGAAGATGCCCCCACAAAGGATTGAAGAAAGCACCTTCAACACACAACCTGTCGAGCAGTGAATCTGACTGAAGCAAATCGTCGAACAGCGCCTGCACTGTTCACACAAGTTTCCTCCAGATGATAAATGTTGCAACTTTTGTTCCTCAATTTTGTGATCTGAATGTATGATGTACCTCCAAAATTTCAACTCAAATTCCTCACAAATCAGTGAATGTATGGAAAATGATTTTGTGTATATTGGAAAATGAATGTAGCTCTCCTATTGTATCCGAATAGTGAACTTCAGTTTTGCAAACTCTGTGTGTATAAAATCTACTTCAGCTATTCACTCTTCAAATTGTAACTTTGCTTCTGAAGGAATAAAAATGATGTGGAAAGATAACAATCAGATCAAAAGAAATTGAATTGAAACTTGTAAACTGATGGAATTTTGGTTTTCACTCTCAAATCTTATCTCAAACTAGTTTCAAGTTTTTAACAAAACAAAACATCCACAAAAATGCTTCTTCTCTACTTCTATTACTCAACTTCAAAAACACTAGCTACTGGAAATCTAAAGTGAAGCATAACTCGAAAAGATGAACTGAAGCTTTGTATTGAAGATTTCTAGTTTTTCATTACATACTGCTACTGATAAAAATAAAATTGAGCTTTATATATGCTCTAGAAATCTGATGCAACTTTTCTAATAACTCTAAAGTAAAAACATAAACTGAAGGATAAAGCTAGTCTAGTACATGTATTTCTTCATTTGGCAAAACACAAAAGTAACCAATTTGTCTCTTTTGCAAAAACAGAAACTGAAGTCTTCAACAGCCTTTGATGCTTCAGCCAACAAAATCCTGACATCTAAATTCGATTGTCAGCCTTGTGAATGAAATGCTTGATGGATGAACTAGTTGTACTTGTTTAGTTTATCCCTAATGAATCTTAATCATGCTAATTAATCTATCTTGATTTGTTTCATTTTTTCATTCTTCCTACTCTGCATCTCTTCTTTAAATTTGATCCTCAACTTCTGCAATTTCCGAAACTTCCTTCATTCTGCACATTTTCAGTTCTTCATTGTTGCTTCCATCTTGCCCTCATCTGCCCTTTTCCATTGAATTTCACTCATCTGAACTTGATCTTCATTCCCTCGAACCATGCAACCTTGAATTATGCCAAGTATCATCAATTTGAGTTTTTTGAGAAGTCTAGAATGGTTCAGCTTAATCTTCACTCTTCTTTTCTTCTTCAGCTTGATTGCTATTACAAGGTCTTCAGCTAGCTTCAACACAGCAGGTTTTACAAAATAATTCATTCCAACAGCTCCTCCTTTATTTTGTAAAAGCTGCACACCTATTATACTTCTTAATGATTCAAACCTCCACTTCGGTAATGGTTTGGTGAACAAGTCTGCAAGTTGAAAGCTTGATCTACAATAAGCCAACTTGATTTCTTTCTCCTCTATCAATTCCCGAACATAATGATACTTTACCTTCATATGCTAGTTCGTATATGGTCAGCTGGATTCTCAACCATTGAGATAGCTGCACTTGAATCACAATATATTGTCACACAACTTTCCTTTAATTCATCAACATCCAACAAGATTTTCTTCAACTGTTGATTGAGCAACACTTCTTTGCTTCTTTGAACTCCATGCAAAAACACCTGAACCTAGGCTGCAACAATAACCACTTCTGCTCTTGCTCTCATTGTTTCCAGCATAGCTAGCATCACTGAACATATGCAATTCCACCTTTTCTCATCTTCCATACCAGATTCCATAGTCAATTATATGTTTAATGTATCTAAGTATTCTTTTAGCATAAATAGCATGTTGCCTTGAAGGTAATTGATTAAAACTAGCCATGATGTTCATGGCACACACAATATCAGGTCTTGAAGCACTCAAATACATCAATGATCCAATCATACTTCTATAGTAAGTAGCATCAAATTTCTCACCTGGTCTTGTCGGATCTAGCTTCAATTGATGCTCCATGTCGGATCTAGCTTCAATTGATGCTCCATGGGAGTCCCCATTCTACTGCTTTCTTTCAAACCAAACTTTGCTATCAATTCTTCAGCATACTTCCTCTGATGTACAAGGATTCCATCTCCCTTTTGATCTATCTCCAATCCTAGTAAGAAGCTCATTTCTCCCAAATCAGTCATCTGAAATTCTGACTTCATCGTCTCCTTGAATTCTTCTGCTAACTTTTCATGTGTTCCAATGATCAACAAGTCATCAATGTATAAAGAACAAATCAACTTATCTTCACCTCTGATTTTTACATACAAGGATGCTTCACTCTTGCATCTTGAAAAACCATTTTGGATTAGATAGCTATTGATCCTTGAGTACCAAGCTCTTGGAGCTTGTTTCAATCCATATAAGGCCTTCACAAGCTTGAGAACGTTCTGCTCTTGTCCTTCTTTGACATAGCCTTCGAGTTGCTTCAAGTAGACATCTTCATCTAGCATCCCATTCAAGAAAGCACTCTTCACGTCGATTTGATGAACTTTCCACCTCTTGTTTGTAGCTAAAGCCAACAACAATCTGACTGTATCCAACCTCGCTACTGGTGCATATGTGTCTATATAATCCACTCCATACTCTTGTTTATAACCCCTCACAACAAGCCTAGCTTTATACTTGTTAATTATTCCATCGGGGTTCAGTTTCTTCTTGTAAATCCACTTGGAATCAACCACCTTGGTGTCAGGACTAGGCAGATCCACCAGCAACCATGTTCCATTTTCTTCGATAGCTTTCATCTCCTCATCCATTGAACTTTGCCAAACTCCTTGTTTAATAGCTTGCTTGTAAGTCATCAGTTCACATTCAGCTGGCAAAGCACCTTCCATCAATGGTAGAGCTTCATCAATCTCCTCTTCAACAGCTGTATTATACCTTAAATCAAACAAAGGGTTAGTTTCATTATAAATGGAAGCCAAGTCTCTTGTCTTGTGAGCATTATCCGAGCTTAATGTTTCTTCTTTTGAATCTGAATTGATTTCATCATCTTCTGAGCTTGGTAAAGGCTCCTCCTCAAGGCCATCACTTCCAGCATCATTGGCGCTTAAAGGATCCGACTGATTTGTCTCCTCCTATGATCCATCTCCACCTCTATTGTTCTGATTGTTGTCACCATCTGCATTCTCTTCCTCTATTTGATCACCATCCACACCATTCAATGGCAATTCAAACTCCATTCTTCTGAAATTCCTACCTGCTGGTTCTTCCCAATTCCACCCCTCACTTTCATCAAATTTCACATCTCTTGACACCATCATTTTCTTTGTTTCAGGGTTATAAATTCTATAACCTTTTGATTCAGTGCTATAGCCCATCATCACTCCCTTCATTGCCTTTTCATCTAGCTTTGTCCTTTTTGCTTCAGGTATATGCATAAATGCTACACAACCAAACACCCTTAGATGATTTACTTTCGGTTTAATTCCAAACCATACTTCAAATGGTGTTTTCTCCTTCAATGCTTGAGTTTTCATCTAGTTTTGCAAATATACAGCAGTGAAACATGCCTCAGGCTAAAACGTCCTAGGTACTTGCATTCCAGCCATCATATCTCTTGCCTTCTCCATAATTGTCCTATTTTTCCTCTCTGATGCTCCATTTTGCTGTGGAGTATAAGCAACTAAAAATTGATGATAAATCCCTTCTCTTTCAAGATAATTCTTCAGCTCATTTGATACATACTCTCCCCTTCGATCACTTCTCACACACCTCACCTGTTTCCCACATTGTCCTTCAGCTTCTGCCCTCCATACTTTGAACATGCCAAATACTTGATCCTTACTTTTCATAAAGTAAATCCAAGTGTATCTTGAAACATCATCAATGAATTCTATATAGTATATACTTCCTCCGGCTGATGTTGTATTCATTGGTCCACAAACATCCATGTGCACCAATTATAGCTTCTCTGTGGCTCTCCATTCACTTGTAAGGAAAGGTAAGACATGGCTCTTTCCTTTAGCACATGTCTCGCATACATTCTTAAGCTTACTACTCAATTGAGGTATCCCATGAACCAACTCTTTTCTTTGCATTTCATCAATATAATCTACATTTCCATGTCTATACCTCCTATGCCACAATTGTGTCATTTCTATCACAGCTACAGCAGTAAAGACTCCATCTACTTCTGCCATTTTGATTTTGAAAACTTTGTTTCTCATCTGATATTTGTGCACCAGCTCTCCATGAGGATTGAATATTCTGCACATTCCATCTTCGAAGTAGATCTTATAATTCTTCTCCAAAAGCTGTCCAACACTCATTAGGTTCTGATCAAGCTCTGGAATGTAATAAACTTCTTCAAGTATGGTGCTTCCTGCTTTGGTGACCAACTCCACATTTCCTTTCCAAGTCATGGGTATGATGTCTCCATTGCCAACCTTCACCACTGTATTCAAGTCACTAGTTGTTTCAACAATAGCCTCCTTCTTCTTTGTCATGTGGTTGGAGCATACACTATCTACCAACCAATCTCGTCCTCCCTTTTCATCATTTGTCTCAGCTCCACAAAACTTGACAATTGATGCATTGTTTTCGGGTTGATGCCAAGTTTCCACCACAAAGACACTTTCTTCAGTTATTGGCTTTTCAAATGGTTTGGTTGGTTGTGAGGTTCCTGGTTGTGTATTGGAGTTTGGCTATGAGGTAAGCTGAGAATTTAGGCACATTTCTGAAGAGGTTTGAGTTGAGGAATGATTTACTTAAGAGGTATTTTGTGGCAATTGGTTTAGAGCTTGGATATGCATTGGTTGGTAATGTGGTTACTGTGAGTAGTTAGGCTGCTTCATTTGTGGTTAAATAGGTTGATGAGGAATCATTTGAGGAAGGTGTAGATGATGTTGTGGAACTTGTGATTTTCCAGAGTTGGTAACATAGGCTGCTTGATACATTTGATGTTCAGAAAAATTCTGATAAGGTTTGGTCTGAGTTGGTAATGGATTTAGGGAGGTGTTTTGTCTTAGGAAGGGATGTATTGGTGGGGGTTTTCCATAGATAGGACTTTGGGGATTTTGTTGTTCT
>JAOSBL010000004.1:27618817-27647306 GCA_027568915.1 Erythroxylum roraimae
ACCACCCTCTCCAGGAAAAGAGAGAAACTCAACAAGTGAAGCGTGTGTGGGAGTGTTTGGAAAATAAAGTGACAAATATTTGAAACAGCAGTACTTTCGCCGTACCCAAAGATCTGGAGAAGAAAGAACCGAGTGGTTTCTGTTGAGACGAAGAGAACTACCGTGAGTGTTAACAACGCAGACGGAAATTTTCAGAGAAAAAAAAAAATTAGAAGATGAACCAACCTGAAGAGGAGAGGGATACGTGAGCAGGAGCAAAACAAGAGTCGGCTATAGGTTTCATAAAAGAGGAGAACAGATATGTTTAATACGTAAGTGACGGGAATAAACTCTAAAAAGAGCTTCCCGAAAAAGCTCTAATTTCAGTTTTTTGGAAAAGCCTCGAATTAGAGCTTTTGAAAAAGCTGTATTTTGACTTTTTCAAAAGCTATTTCTACTTAAGAAGTGCTTTTTAAGTTTGCAGTCAAACATCTATTTTTTTCTGAAAATAGCTTTTGCGGTGGGAAAAAGTACTTTTGGAGACTCCAAAAGCTGAACCAAACACACACTAAGTTCTTTAGAGAACTTCTTAATCCAAATAATCGTTTTCACTAAGTGAAAAATATATTATGGCTTGATTAGAAATTAATACTATATTGAAACCTTTTTAATCTCAAAATGATAGTTCTAGGTAAAGTATACCTTAAGTAGGACTTACTTCTAAAGTCAATATTCATATAACTTTGAACTTAAATATCAATTGAAATTAGAATATGAATATTTTTAATACTTCATAAGTATTAGATATTTCAAATACTAAACACCTTTAGTACATTATTTGAGACTTGGACTAGAATAGATAAATAACTTTCGTATCTACCTCTATAGACCTAATTTCTATAATTAAGTTGTTACTTTCTATATCCAATAAAAGTTGCTCTTAGGCTATCATATATTCAACAATTGAAAATATGAATTTTGTCCCCTATAAGTGGTATGTCTCTATACGCTTCTACTGAAGAATACAACTATATTCACACTAACCTTCTTACAAATATGATAAATCCACAATCACATCTAAAATAAATTCTTTGAATTCATCATAAAAATCAATCTTTCAATATCTTATAATCTTCAACCATATCTTAAATGTATAAATGAAGGCACTAGTTGCAATTAGAGGTATTTTCATGAATTTTGAATTTTTCAAAATTTATCTTATTCCTGCTACTTATCTTGAAAATCATTATCTTATAAGTATTCATTGAAAAAAATATTTTGATCATTAAGGCCTGTAGGATTATATCCAACCTATTAGGTATCTCATAATGTTTTGTTATTCAATATGAATAACATTAGTACTAGCCCATTATAAGGGTGCAATTGAAAAAATAATAATTTAGTTCTAAATGGATAGTACATGCTTTAACTAAGCATTATATCACTAAATCATTAACTTCATCTCTTTTAAAGTATTACTATTTCCTATTAGTATTTATACTATTATTATTATTATTATTATTATTATTATTATTATTATTATTATTATTTGTGAGCAGTATTATTAGTGTTCTTTGCATTTATTTTAGCTATATTTTGAGTTTTTTTCATTACTTGTATTTTCATTTATTTTATGTTTTATGAATTGTTTTTGTTACCTACATCATTATTATATTGTCTCATTTGCATGTGGGTTCATCGGAAACAACCTCTCTACTATGTAGGGGTAAGGCTGCGTACTATCGGACCTCCCCAAACTCTGCTTCATTACGAGATTTCGGACTGGGTGATGATGATGATGATACTAGGCTTAACTATAAAATAAATAAATATTACATTTTACAATATCTTATATTTCCTCCTTCCACAAATTTATAATGTTGTGAAATAGATGTGATCATTTACTTCACACTTGAAGGCACTTTGACCAAACAATTATTTTGAAATTTATGCCTTTTCATAAGGAAACAGTTGGAATCACTTACTCCCTTTGTAAATTCAGACTCCCTTTTAGATAAATTTGTTATTACCCTTTTATTATAATAGTGCATTTAATACTTTATTATAAAAGATAATGTCTTTCCTTTAGATAATTGTTAAAAGACCCTCTTTTTCACTCTTTTTTTAGTTTTTGTTTCTTTTTTATGTTTAATTAAAATGATAAATTTTGTATAGTTAAGACTTAAAATTTATAATAAAAATAGAAATTAAAATTTTATTTAATTGAGAATATTTGTAATAAAAATTAAAGAATGAAATCATGTTTGTTTTACTAAACTATTTTTTAGTTTATTCTTTTTATATAATTATATTTTAAAATTTTATACTAAATGATTTCTTAACACATCAAATTTTATTCTTAAATTAGTCTAAAAATAATTTAATTTATTCATCATTATTATTAAAATAATAATTTATAATTTATAATTTATAATTATTATGCATCAATTTTATATAATAAAAGTCTTATGACAACTCACTTTCAAATACTTAAAAGGAAACTTTTGATAGAGGCTACATCATTCATTTGCTAATAATTTGAAATAAATAGTTTGAATTTATATCAACTCATGAATTATTCAACCTAAGAATCAATCAATTTAAATGTACTAGGTTATAAAATCAGATCCTTTTATATATGATAATAAAATATGCTATTATTAATAAGGAATTCTAAAATTATTAATAACGGAGAATAGTAAATAATCCTTAATAAAGTTACATTTCAAATATCTTAAATATGTGAAAAGTAATATTAATAGAAATAAAGATATAGTTGTTATTTTAAATTTATATTATTATAATTTTTGAAACATATTTGATGTAAAAGGAAAAATTATATAACAAAACATATTGAAAGACTATTTTATAATTTTATAAAATTAAGAGACTGTTTTATAATTTATAAAATTATTCAAAAGAGTATTCAGTATTAATCGGTACCAGTAACGTACCGTACCATAACTAAATCTAGTACTAAGTCTGATACGTATTCTGCCGGCATCTCTCAATCTGTTTCATATGAAACAAATGTGTTATTTAGGGTGATAACAGAGTGGTGTCAATATGATATCTGCAAAACAATGGTCATTTTTTAAATGCAGTTCCTTTGAGTTGGGTTAAATAGTTTTGCAGATTTTGCAGAATGAGGATAAGAACCAATTTCCATATAGACATTTGGCACAAAGATGATAAGGAAACTTCAATATGGGGTAAGATAATAAATTCATACCTAACTTACTAATAAATTGGTTGCTATACCTGGAGAAGAATACCTGATATGGTCAGATTTTCTGAAAAGAATTCATTTATGTGTCTTGGAGAAACCAACTTAGTAAATGCATGTTAGTTATTGTGAGGCCAGATTCTCTGCTATATATCTTCTTCTTGTTCCATTGGTGATACAACAATTACATTTGCAAATTATCTATCTTGTTCCTTTCTATATGCCTCTGAATTCTCCTTCTCTTCATCTTCCTGCTGTTTTAATGGCAGCGCTCTTGTTTCTTGACTATCTTTGCAGGTTCCGAATGTTTCGTCAAATAGAACAAGGACAACAACTCTCATATATCCAGGATCTATATGAGATTCATGGAAGAAAAATGTTAAGGTAGTATTTTGGCTTGGAACATATATTGCTTGATACTTCTTGTTCTTAATTTTTTTTACGTATTGCATGATTTTCTCATCTTGACAATAGTTACATAAGAAGGAGATGCAATTTATGTCCAGTGACTTTAAACGACCTCTACTTTTCTTATTTGCTCAAAGAGTAAGTGGTTGGATCGTCAGACGTCAACAAAGAAGTGACGGAAGATTCAATATGGTAATTGAATGTCTCAAATGATTTCTGTAATTAGTGTTTCGCATGCAATCAATAACAAAGTCAAATGTTTCATTCTCAGTCTTATCTTCGTGAGCTTTTTGGATCGATTGCATGCTCCAAGATCTTGATTTGGATCTTCAAGCAGAATATGATCTTCAGATGATGTAGTGTTGGAACATGATATAGGAAGGATCAAGCAGGAAAGTTCTACTGGAAGTTGAGAATGAAGAGAACGACAAAGTTCAGCTCATTGCAGCTTCTGTAGAAGGAGATGAAACCCTTGGGGTGGCTACAAATGATAGTAATCTGCTTCTCCTGTTGTTGTTGCTGACCAAGCCCCCAATATTCTTGTCAAACTGAAGAACCTATCCTGAGGCAGTAGCAATGGAGGAAACCAATACAACTCAAGCTCCAAATCCTCTGGTTTTCAACATGGAGAACTAATAATTTGAATCCTTACAACTATGATCAAAGGGACATTTGATTGTTTAGATATTTAGATAATGTTCTAAGCTTCTGCATATATTTGAAAGTATTAAGTAGTCATTTCAATTTGGATTAGGGATCTTTTTTCAGCATAGAGCTTTTCAACATTATCCTGAAGCAGTACCAATGGAGGACACAACTAATACAAACTCAGTCTCCCAACCCTTTGATGCCCAATTTGGAAAGCCCAATTTGAATCCTTACAACTATGATCAAGAGATCTTGTTAGTCATTTGTTTTTCCCTTAAAATTTTGTATTAACATTGTAATTTACTCTGTTAAAATTTTCTGTTATATTTACAAGAGTTTATAATATATCTTCCATATGAACATAAGTTTCAATGAAATTTATGAAGCTTACTTATTCTCTTGCAATGTTCTTCTTTATTTCTTTGTGTTACCCTGAAAATCTTGAACTTTATGCAAAATTCAGCTTGATCATGAGCCGATGGCTGTTCCACTCAAAAGCATTCTAAGGCCTCCAAGAAAGCTTCAGTTATCATTATCAGACGCTTTAATTTGGACTTGACACTAAATCTTGTCTGAGCGTTTTAAGTTAATAAATTCTCTTACTAAATACGAAAATGCTAAAACTGTACTCTTTGGCGTCTTTAGACAGTATCTTCATATGAAAGATTGATCCTTTAAGAACAAGAGTTAAAGACCAAAGCAATCTGGGTTTAAAGTTTGATTTCATGGTCATAGCAATCTGTTTCTCAGTGATATAGTTGCAATTCCATGACTGAAGTTGCCTAAATCTCTTTCAACTGAATTCTAGCTAAAGCTCCAAATATTCTCCAGCACCGTGCAGAGGAACAGTGTTGAAATGTGTATTTAGCTTACCAGAACAAACTTAGGTGGTATTCAGCTAATTCTAGGGAACATTTTGGAATAAATACGATATATTTCAAAGGAAAAACTACAAATGATCTTGTTCAGCTAATCCCACCTCACCTTCACTCAATGCAAGCCATGTGCAGACAGACACTAATATAAATAGATGTCTATAAACATTATATCTCAAGTTAATCAAAGAGAAGATCAACTGGAAATTAGAAACATTAGTTAAGCAGATGTAACATTTTCTCACCTGTTATTTGTGCTCAGACATCCTAGGTCTGCATACCATCTGTTCAAGAACTTTGGTAAGACGCAAATGCTTTGCAGCCCATTGCTCGACCAACTTCTGCTCTTTTGCATCTGCATCCCTCTTAAGCTCGGCTAATTGTTCCCTGTACTCAGCTTCAATCCTCTCAAGGGAGGCCCTCTCTTCTTCTCTAAGAGCCTTGATCTTTGACTCAATTTCTTCCATTTTTTCCCTCTTTCGACAGGACTTCTCCGACTCAAGTTGCAACTCCACCCTACTTAGCCTCCAGGCAGCTTCCTTCTTATGTGCAGCCAAAGCCTTTTGAACTTCTTCCAACTCTCTGCAGTACTCAACCATGTCAGACATTGGCAAGTTCTCACCACGAGCAGGTGCTGACACGTGTGGTGGCAAACTGCCTAACGCAAGGGGAGTATTATCCACTACTCTCTCAGGCTGAAGCCACGGTATAGTTGGAGAGGCTGCAACGGTTGATGATGAAAGGCTTAGAGTTACTGATGGAGAGGAGGGCCTAACATTGGATGTACAGTTAGAATTAGAAAGCCATGGAGGAAGCAGTGCTGGTGCAGGGTTTGGTGGATCCTGGTGAAGGAAGCCACCATTTGAAGTTGGCATGACAAACGTTGGAGGTGTGCGCTCTTTTACTAGCTTCTCTGCAAAAGTCTCCAGTATCCTATTGTACTTCCCCTCCTCGATCGGTTCAATGGCCTTGTTAATTTCCTTCTGCTCCCTCTGTTGCTTCTCCTTAAACACTTCCCACCACTTGCCTAGTCTCTTGGCAGTCCGACCGGGAACTTCAGCAGCAATTTTCTTCCATTTGTTTCCATGCTTGGCCTGAAGTTGGATGACCAGAAGCTGCTCCTCTTCAGTGAGTGATCCTTTCTTAATCCCAGGTTTGAGGTAGTTTCTCCACCTTTCTAAGCAAGATTTAGCATCCCTGTTCAGGGCTGTGTTCATGCGCTGTGATACAAGATTCCACTCCCTTGGACCGTACTGTTTCACATATGTTCGTAGCAAAGCATCCTCTTCAGGCCTCCAGCGCTGCCTCTCCTTCATTTCCAGGTGCAAACGCCACTGCCCATTGCCTTAAACTCTTCATGATGTATCTGAAATATTTTTAAATCAAACACTATCCATATATGGATGAGGAATTGAAGACTTTGAAACAAAGATACAAAACTAAGGAAAAACAGCGCAAGCACAATGAACCAGGAATTATCACACATCAAAGCAACACACAAAACAAGTTATATGAGCTGTTCCACTAAACAACTAGCGAAACTACAGGCCAATAACAACAACAATACGGTTATTAAGCTTAATCCGTGATGCACCATGTGCATTCATACCCACTCTACTACCAAGTACCCTTGCAGTATGCTACGTTCATGCTGTAATGCGGTTGAAACAACATTCTCAAGATTACAAAAATACCAAAGCAGTTTTACCAATGAAATTATGGAGAAAAAAAATTTAAAATAAGGATAATTAGTCAGGAATAAGTTAGACTTCACATCCCTTGACCTTTTTGGCACCATCAACATTAACATAAAAACCATAAATCAGGAAGATGGATGTTCCCAATCACACAACTCTGGCACCACCAAGCTACCACATAACAGCAAATTGAGTAAATTGGATGGTACTTCAGAGATTTATAGTAGAAGATAAGGCATTATTGTCTACCAGAGCTTTTGAAAACATAGTATAGAAGTCTAGAAATAACTAAACAAAGTATTTAAGGATGCAGGAAAATTTAAAATTGCTGCACAGGAATACAGGACAAGGATACCTTAGAGCGGTGAAAATCTGAACATAGCTACAAAAGAAGGAGGTTCCATCCATCAATAATGCAATTGGCATTACAAGTATCCAATGGAGTATCATTCTCAAATGACCAATTATTTTGGGATATTGAAAAGTGGAAAAAAAAAAGTTTAAGACTTTATTACAATTTTCGGATAATGGGTAAACAAGGAGTTCTTCAGACTAAAATTCTTATAATTCGTACACAACAGCCAGGGCAAGCTTATATATATATATCCAAACCTCATCGAAAGTCAGACTACCAATATACCTAAACATCCAATTGTAACTCGTACACGATAAACGAAGCATCATATTCAACAAGTATCATTAGGATAAAAGTAAAGTATGCAATTTGAGAGCCACAATAGAAGCACATTACACCAATAAAAACCAACAGACCACAGTCAACCAAATCACGACGAACAATATACCAGATTCATGAAAAAGAATAATCTTTGCATGATTAGGGACACACTGCAATGGCATGTAGATCCTCATGTTTTATTCAGTGCCCTCCCAAATATATAGACAAGCTAAAAAAAGTAAACCTTTAGTAAGATTTTACTTAAAATGAAGATAAATAATAAAAACTTTGAATGAAATGCGTGTTCAGTTTTTACCTTACTTAAGCGGTAGCATTACACTTACAAGCACAATTTCTTCAACAGATTAAGAGTACAAAAGAAAAGAAAACAAGATGTTGCAAGAGGAAAACGAACATAATGAGCAAGCGAAGACTTTTGAGTATGGTTGCTTCCTAAAGCTTCAAAGAATGAAACTTTAGCAAGTGAAAATGCACCACAGTACAGAATCCGAACAGAAAAACTCATCCCTTCTCATATTTTACCAAAACTTTCTATCAAACAGAGTTAAAACCCATCAGAAGTAACGAACAAACCAATCATCATGCACACTGAGTCCATTTACCTTGTCATTCAACAACTTAAACCAACAACCAAGGTTCTTCTTCGACGCATCTCCGACTTTAATAGGAACAGAACACTCAAAGATGCTTTAAGCAGTAAAGAAAAACCTTGTTCATACTGTTTTTTGCAGTAGAGCAGAGTGGGACGTGAGAGAGCGGAAAGGAGACTGTAGTCACTGTAATCATAGAGACGAGACGTTGTGTATATATCAGACTTGTCAGTGATACGTTACGTCTCTTTTGTTTTTTCTATCCCTCTCTCTTTTTGCTACCCTGGTTACATGTCTCCATGTGTGCCCTCTTCACTTGTTACTACTTATTACCATTTACCGATCAGACCAGAGCTGAGCCTCATTAAACAAGACATGAGGTCTGAAAAGTATAGAATTATAATATGCTTGTCTAAAATAAAAATTCAGTTTAATTTTAAAAAATTTATTAAAAAATTTATTTATTTATTTTAGTTTATAAGAATTATTATTTTTATAAAAATTAATCCGTTAATTAAGAAATTGATCAATTTTTAACAACAAGAATTATTCAATTGAATCAAATCGAAAAGTTAAAAACTAAAATGAAAAGTTGAATAGCTCAAAGTATTGATGTTTGAGCCAGTCGAAACAGTTGAGTATTTTAATTACTTCAAAATATAAATATAAACAATACCCTTTATCGAAATATCATTTAATTTTTAAAAACAATTTTATTTTATTTTAAATAATAACGTTTATGCTCAAAGTCTAATTTTTTAAAGAAAAATTTTAATTCAAAATTCAATATCAAGTTAATTTTTAAATTATTGTATTTTTTTAAAAAATATTTAATGTGAATTACTAGTAATTAATTGTAATGTGGTTAGGTAGCCCACCAAAGGGAAAAACAATGAAGAGTTTGACACTTGAAACCTCCGATATCTTACTTTAGGCACAACTACAATATTTTAGTAGCAATATTGGTGTTAGGTTTTCACATGATTTGACATGTTCTAGAATTACACACTAACAGCAATCATTTGTGTTGTACCCAATGTGGGAGCCCAACCTTTTTGACATGATTTGGGACTCATTCCACCAATTAAGCTAAAATGTTTGGATAAAAGGTATAAATTTATATTATAATTTTAAAAAATAAAAAAGACTAATTTTTTAAATTTTCACAAAAAAGTTCTTTTATTTATTCAATTTTTAAATAAAAATAGTCATAATTATCTAACATATTCATACCTAATGATTTTTCATAAAGTGGTGACGAAAGGTATAACTTATACAAATCTTTCCATTTTTCAATTCGATTTGATCAAAGGGATTGCAAACTCTTTTTTTTTTCCAGTTCAAATCCGGGTGTCGCCTGATCAATAAAGCAAACAAAAGACGCGAAATATTATAAAATATACAAAGTATAAACGTCAAATGATTATAATTTTAAAAATTATAAAAGACTAATCTTTAAATTATTCGAAAAACATCTTTATATTTTTAGTTTTACAGAAAAATCTATTTTTTATTTTCGACTAAAAAGTAATGATAAGATATATGCAACATGAATATCACATATGAATTAATTAAATGTTACTAATATGGTAATACAACTCAACTTTTAGACTTAACTCAGATAAATTAAATTTGACTGAAATTAATAATTTAATATAATCATTATAAATTATTATTTTAAGTCATATTTAATTAGTTCTATTAAAATTTAAGAGCTAAATTGAAACATCATATAAGGAACATTTGATTGGTACAAGTATGAGGTTTATGGTACGTACATTTCGTCGTTATTTTCTACACGAGAACAAAAATTTCCAAAACTAGGCGAGAATTTTATGTTTTCTATCCGAAAATCCTTTTATTAGGTAAATTATCTATATATATAATACATATTTATAATAATTTATTTGAGTAATTACAATTTTGCAAATAAAATAGTGAAAAGCATATGTATGAAGTATAAGAAACCCAAACAATACTACTTTGCTTACATGGAATCAGTCATCAAATACTTGAATAGAAGTAGTCTACCAAAAGATGAAGAAAGCATAAGCACGAAACGTGATGGCTACTGACTAAATAAAACATATCTGCATTCATCCATCCAAGAGTCTTCTCCAAAACTGCCACTGAAAAAGGTTTAATCTTGACTTAGTCTTTGTCCACATGCCAACAATTAGTAGTTAAAACGAAATTCAGCAGTTGTTAATGATAGAATCTTATTGGTAATAACAAACAATAGTTAAACAACACAAAGCGGATGATGTTAAGATATGCGTAGCAATGATGTCACAAGATGAACATGGTCTCTTCGGTTGTCAAGGAAAGTTCCAAACTTTGAACCGAAAGAGATAATGGTTCAATCATTACACAGTGATTTGAATGAAATTACATTGGTAATAAGGAGAAGTTGTTCTGTTTAGAAAGATTTAGTATTTGAGAAGTGGAAGAGTCAAACAGAAAAGACAAGAAAATTCATCCGAAGACAGGTTCATGTATCTACTAGTATCATTATTGACACATCAGATTTCAGACTCTTTTTATATCATCTTAACAGTTTCCATGTTCCTCTGTTATCGTTTTCATTCTTTGCATTTATGATGACGAAAAACTTGAGAAAACAGAGTAGCTACGGTGGGCCATCTCTGTATTATGAAGACTCTAATCATAATTTACAAAGGGATCTGATTATAATCTATTAGTTTCTTGTGTTGATCTTTTAACTTGAGTGTTATGTACTCCTCTGTCTGAAGACTGGTTTGTAGGAGAAAGGACAAAAGAGGAAAAAAGTGAGTCAACCGTCTAAATGGTTGGCGAGGGTCTCACAGAAGACTATCAAAAACGAAAGACCCTCCATTAGCAAAGGCCCTTCATTTCTTGCTTTTTGTGCAGATCTTGCACATATCCATCATCCCCAGAGAAAGGCAAAAGCACCCCAAAAAATCACACCTTTCTCAGTGCCAAGTATTGTCCAATAAGTTGTCGAACATAGTGTACTGAAGGGGATCTTTTTCTTGAAGTAGCACACTCATTTTTGAGACAAGATCTGTCTTTTGGCTTCTGTTGTGCTTGGTTAAATTTTGTCTTTGCGTTTTGGGACTGTCGGATTGTGGTGAGGAGGTTGGCGTGTCATGGGTATTTGCTGGAGTAATCAAATCAAAGCATATAGCCCTTCTAATACAGGTAACTCTGGCTGTGTTTGTGTGTTTGTGAGGGAGAGAGGGAAAGAGAAGAGAAGAAGTGATGGAATATACATGTATTTGTTTATCTTAACACTTGGTTTTTCAGTTTTAGTCTTTGGTTTTCTTGAGTAGTTCCTTCTCTTTGTCAAAATGGGTTTCGTCACCTTAATTTCCAACATGTAATTTGTTTCATGCTTTGATATGAAAAAACTTGGAAAGAGCTTGAATCTTTCATCCAGCGACCAATGAAAATGTAGAAACTAACAGAGTTTATGTGTAGGATTGAATTCAAAGAATGGCAGCAGAGATGGAAAATATTTGAGCAGTTCAAGTAGCAAGCTATCATCATCATCTTCTGTGCCCCAAACTCCTCGGAGCGAGGGGGAGATCTTGCAGTCATCGAACTTGAAGAGTTTTGGCTACAGTGAGCTGAAGATTGCAACAAGAAACTTTAGACCAGATAGTGTGGTAGGAGAAGGTGGCTTTGGTTCAGTTTTCAAGGGGTGGATTGATGAGCATACAGATAAAGCTATGAAGCCTGGTAGTGGTTTGGTTATTGCTGTGAAGAGGCTTAACCAAGAAGGTCTCCAGGGTCATAAGGAATGGCTGGTAAGGAGTAATGCTTGCCACTGCTTAATTGTTTCCCCAGATTTTCTGATCAAATGTCGAGGTTCAAGTTAAGAGTTTTTATACCTTTCTATGCCATAACAACCTTGGTTTCTGGGCACAATTACTGAAGATTCTACTTCAGGAGGGCCTTAGTTCTAATTTTATTAGTTCAATAGTGGCAATTCCAGGAAAACAGCTATCTGATGTCCAGAGAGTTTGTGCTTGCCAAGTATTGATCTGATGATCAAGTCCAGCAAGTTGATTTTAGTTGTGTTTTTGGTCATGCAGGCTGAGATCAACTACCTTGGGCAATTACGTCATCCTCATCTTGTTAAACTGGTTGGTTACTGCTTAGAAGATGAACATAGGCTACTGGTTTATGAGTTCATGCCCCGAGGCAGCATGGAGAATCACTTGTTCAGGAGTATGTTTCTCTTGTTCATTGTGATAGTTCAGCTTTTGATGATTGTAATTTAGGTTTTGACACGGAAGCTATTTTTTCATTATGAAATAGGAGGGTCTCAATTCCATCCACTCTCTTGGAGTACTCGAATGAAAATTATTCTAGGTGCTGCAAGAGGACTTGCATTTCTTCATAGCTCTGAAACGCAGGTCATTTATCGCGACTTTAAGACCTCTAATATCCTGCTCGATACGGTATGCTGCTTTTTCTGGTTATCATTTAGTACTTCTCTGTAATTTATCTGTACTAGTATGATTCAGAGTTAATAATGGCTTCTGCTATACATTTACAGAACTACAATGCAAAGCTTTCTGATTTTGGGTTGGCCAGGGATGGACCAATTGGTGATAAGAGCCATGTCTCTACCAGAGTCATGGGGACCTATGGATATGCAGCACCTGAGTATCTGGCCACAGGTAGGAAATTTTGATCATATGAGCTTTTTCGTGTTAGTTACGATGTATACTAATTATCTCAATCTCTCAAAGCTCTTTTAAGTTCATAACTGAGAAGTAAAGTTTTGCTTCGAAGTTCTCTAGCCATTGTTTCCTCTGAGTATCATTCTTCAATTTCCGATGAAAAGCTTAAAACTTTGTGTTTACTATCATAATGTTATCGGTGTAATATCCTGGGATATGGTTTCTATTGTTCTTAGGTATGGTGTCATATACTGTATTCTGATTAATAATTTCATGTTGATGTTGGAAAGGTCATTTAACTGCAAAGAGCGATGTGTATAGTTTCGGGGTTGTACTTCTGGAAATTTTATCTGGTCGGCGAGCAATAGACAAGAATAGGCCCTCAGGACAGCACAACCTGGTGGAGTGGGCAAAACCTTACCTGACAAACAAGCGTAGAGTTCTGCATATTCTGGATTCTCGTCTTGAAGGCCAGTACTCACTCGGTCGGGTCCAAAAGATAGCAGAACTTACTCTTCAATGCTTGGCAGGAGATGCAAAATTCAGGCCAACAATGAAGGAGGTGGTACTGGTATTAGAACAGCTTCAGGACTCAAAGGATGCATCTAATGAACTTACCGAAAAGGAGCGCAACAAAACTGCCACCGGCAATGCCAAATCCCGGACTGCTTATCCTCGGCCATCAGCTTCCCCACTGTTTTCTTGAGTGAAGTTTCAGGAGTTAAGTCATGTGCTCAAGCCTTGATTACTCAAGCAGTGTACAGTTTTTGTCTTTTCAGTTTTGCTTCAAGTATTTCAGGCAACTTTCAGCGGCAGTCTGAACCATGTCAACATGTATTTATCTGTATGCCGCGGCAAATATTTTAACACGACAGATAGCTACAAGAACATAAGCATATGTGGGATAGGTTTGGTTGTTGTGTCCTTTCTCTCAAGCATTAATGACCTTTTTCATATATCTACATTCCAAGAGTCAATAACTTCAATTTGGAGTCCTTTGTTCGAGAAAGACGAGCTAGAAGTGACATTCTTGGTTCCTGAACCACTTGGAAGAATATGGTCAAACATGACGGCAAATGAAATTCAAAGAAACAACCAACTTATAGATAAGCTCATCGTTAATTTTATAAAATTATCTTCCCAAGACAGAATTTTGGCGGACAAGCACTGGTTTTACAATGAAATCTTCAATTGCTACTATTAAATCTCACAATCTTCAATTCCCAAGACAGAACAGGATCTGTTCCTGATTTTATGAAGCAAAAGTTGAATGTCTTTGAAAAGGTACAAATGCAAATTCTTTCTTGATGAACAAAATACTCAGAATCTCTACACCGCCCTATTGCTTAGCTGCTTTAAACTTTACATGTCCGAATCATTTTCTTTTTGTCTCCTAAAGTTCCCAGATATTTACACAAGGTTTACGATCACTGTCAGGCATTTCCCTTAACTGGGGTTGTTCAGAAACTGAGTTACAGAAACAATGAAGAGACAAGTAACCAAGAAGCAATCTTTTAGGTTCATCAAAAGCATCTTCAAATGCTATTAACAGAACTATGAACAAAAGGGCATTTATGCATTTTTGCCATGAAAGCTATTGATAGGTATCACTGCCACTTGACAAGAACATACACCAACAATTGGGTGTACCATGCTCTAATCCCAAAAGGGTAAGAACTACATTGCAACTTGCACCTTCTGTATTCATAACAGAAGTAATTAAGACTATAGTTAGTACTAAAGAGTGACTTCAGATAACATATATGTGAATAAGAGCTGCGGGCTACAGGTTCTTATAGTTGCAGCCGCTTCGGGACTCTTAGAACACTACATCTTCACCATTTTAGCAGGTAATGGAATGGTAAACAAAAAAGACAGACTTTTCCTAGTACTCTATATTACCAACTATTTCCTTTTTAACCCTCAAATTTTCCCGAGAAAATAGGCTGAGAAAATTGAAGGCGGGATAAAATGAGACGATGACTCAGACGCGGAAATTCTTGCCCGTGAACGTCTGACCAAACTGCCAATTAGAAGGCGCCACGTTCATGGAAGTTGACGTGCGTCTGTCACTGCCCGTGACCCTAAAAGACAGAGCCTGCCCCACAAGTAAGGCGTTGGATTGCCAGTTTTGCCCCCAGTTCCTGCTCATGGTCAGCCAACCAGTGTTGGTCCCTTTAATGCTCACCTTCACGGTGTCTCCTGCACCCGCGACGTTGGTGACCAAAACCAGGTTGAAGTAACGGAAACCGTTGACCGTGAATCGGATGCCTCCCTGCTTCCTGCAAGGAACACTGTGGTGGGGACCACCGAGTTGTAAATTCCATCAGATGGTAATCCAACGGTTGGAATTGACTCACACATCACAATAATTCCTCGATGACTGAGCCAATCCTAACTTTTCTATGTCAAGTGGGTAAGGGTATTATAGTCTTTTCGAACAAACAATAACGGATTTCAGTTCATTTTACTAAACGGTGCACAACTAACTAGGACCTATAGAGAGCTGTGGAGCGTGTCTTTTCAGGTTCTGTTTGATTCCCGAGAAAAGACGCCGGGAAACTAAATTAAATATGAATTAATTAACTAAAAACCCCTAAAATTCATCATTGCGGCCGTTTAGTTGCAAAGATTTAGTAATAATAGTATCATAGTACGTTAAAGGAGACTGACCGGCGATAGTTGACGGGGACGATGCCGGCCTTGTATTGTGCGAGCTTCAGGAACATGGGCATGGCGAGATCAAAGTGGGGCCGAGGAGGGTTGCACCATCCTCCATTGTCGCTGGGGAGAGCGTAGTTTGGAGGGCAAAAGTTGGTGGCTGTAATGAGAATAGAAGGGTTACCAGGGTTGCACCATCTGGGGTCGTCGGAAGCAGAGCACTTGATCTCGAAGCAGGCGCCGCAACTCAGGCCGTTGTTGAACAGCGCGGTGCTCAGTGCCGCCGTGTTCACTCCGTACCCTTGGCTGTACAGGTTACCGTACCCACAAGCACCTCCTGTACATATTCACAAGTTAAAAATGGTGTTTATTTAGTCACGTTTGTCACTAAGTTAGTAGCGTGTACGTACCCATTGTGCCAGAGGCGTCACTGCCGCCGTAGAACGTGGCGTGGGCTGTCTGCCACTGTCCGCCGGAGTAGACTCCAGGGATTTTGGCGGTGGCTAGAGAGAGTAGTGAGAGAATAGCCAAAATGCAGAAACCTACACGAGCCATTGAGACAGAGCGGAGAGGTTTGCGTTGTGGGCGTTTGGAATGGCTGTGAAGGTGGGGGGTTGTATTTATTGAGGAAAGGGTACTATGGGAAATTAACTCAAACAGGTTAAATGCAATATCAAATATTGGTCTACATTTATTATTTAATGTTATTCTATTTTTCTATATATTTTTATATAAGAATTACCCAATTTGTGCACATGGGATGGTGTGGTCTATTTTGATTCATTTCACACTACTTAATCCCTAATTAGTCAGGGTTTTGAAACTCGGGCCGGACATCGAATCGGAGACTTTACTGATCACTAGTTTGATCGGTTCAACCATCGGTCAAACCGATGTGACTTCATAATTATGTAATAATTATATTTAATTATATATAATATTAATAATATTTAAAAAATACAAAAAAAAATAAAAAAATAAAAAATTATTGAACCAGTGGTCGGACTGGTCGAACAGGACTGGTTCACTGGTTCAATTGAGAACCAGTTTTTAAGAGTGAACCGAACCGGATAGCCGACTGGTCACCGGTCGAACCGGCTGGTCCGGTCCGATTTTTAAAACAGAGGTCAAATGATTATAAAATGATAGCAACAATATTATGTAAAAGTCTCGTTAAAATATGAAATTCGGAGAGATTCAATAGTATACAACCTTAAGTCTAAAGTATTATCAACAATAACAACAATTTAATAAAAGTCCCATTGATACATAAAGTCTGAAAAGGTCTAATAATACGTCGCTTTACTATTTCGTTTATTTAATATAAAAATAAGTATCCACAATTAAAATTAAATTATATTCTTAAATTTATCAAATAAATTAACTATTGTTTAACATGTAAAGACTTTAATAAAGTTTGAAACTAATTAAATGGGTATATATGTTATGAGAAAAGAACAAAAAAGGTCCAAAGGAATAGAGATGCCTTAGGCTAGTAGGAGCGGAGAGCCATCCTTTTCCATCTTATCCTTCGGTTATAGACAAGGATACTTTTTCACCTTAATGGCAAAATGCTCCATTCAATGGTCACGGAGCATTTACCGTTAAAGTAAAGCCTACAAGAGGACGGGAATGGAAAAGTTGAGGGAAGAAACTTTATTCTTAAAAAGAAACCCATATGTCAATTTTTTATTAATCTACAAACATAATTTTTTAGGGATGACAATTATTGACACGTGGGCTTAAATTTAATTGTTTTAACATGTTAGGTTCATGTCCAAATTGACTCGAGACTCAATTATTCTAAGCAAAATAACATCGTTTTATTTAGAAGAGTTTGAGCCTTAATAACCCAAGCCCGGACCCAATTAGAAAAATACTTTGTTTTATATTTTAAATTTTAAAAAAATTGGCAGGGATTGGCCCATGCCATCCCTAATAATTTCATAAATAAGAGTAATAATAAATTACCCAATATTTTCAAAACTGAACCGAAAGTTAAATAAGTAAGATAAAAGGCTTAAAATTTAAAAGATTCAACAGTTACTAGATTGTCATAAAATCGATTAAAGATTGAATAAAATAAAAGAATTTAAAAAATAATTGAAGAATACTATTCTCATTCATTGAAAATTTTAAAGTATAATTAAAAAATGAAACTGTTAAATACAGATCAATTGATCTATTTTAGTTTATAAAATTGATCGATTAATTAATAAATTGATCACTTTTTAACTTCAAAGATTATTGAACTAAATCAAACCGAAAAGTTAAAAGGAATCAGAAAATTAACTGATTCAAAATTTTTACTATTAAACTGGTCGAACTTTTTATTTTTATTTTATTGAGTATTTAAAAAAATTCTGATTAGGTCATGTAAATAAGAATAAATATGTGTTTTTTCTTATTTTGCACTTTACTCATTTTATCTGAAATTGCTTTCGTTATAGAATTTTAGTATTAATTCATGTGCAAAATATTGCATTGAATGTTAATAAATTGGTTGAGGGTATGGTCCCATCAAAATAGTTTTCAGGTACTTCTCAGTATTTACTTCGGTTTAGTGGCCCCATAAAAAAAAATACATCACACTAGCAATTAAAGAATGAATTGACCACTTGGGCTAAAGTGAAAATAATAATTAAAATATCCATAATATGTGTCCAAAAGTAGAAAGAAAAAGGAAATATACACAATTGAGCTATGTATAATAATCCCAAGTACCCCACTTTTATTCTATAATTGTGCTAAATAATTTATCTAAAGTTACAATATTTTTGCATTTTATAGTTAGGGAACTATTAATTAAATATTTTTTATGAACATCAAAATATGATATTGTTAAATTATTCTTACACAATTTAAATTATATGTTGGTATGCAATAATATAATTTAAATAACATTAATTTTAATGGTCATAGGGGTAACTAAAATAATATTATAATAATTAAAAACAACCTCTCTATTAATTAGGAGTAAAATTACGTACTACTAAACCTTCTCAAACCTCACGTCTCAAAAGGATTTCTACTAAATGTTGTAGTAGTTAAGTCTATATTGGCATATCATTTGAACTATTCCTTAACTTCATGTGGTAAGGTTAAGATACTTCCAATAAATCAATTCTAATTCATTCTACATCTATTCTAAATCAATGATAATTCTTTATAATTTATGAAAATAACTTTTTTGTAAAAATATAAAGAGAAGGTTGCGTACATACGACCTCCTCTAAACTCCACAAAACAAAAAGCCTTATACATTGAGTTCGTTAGACCTAGACTCTAAATCTATTACTCTAGACTCTTTTCTATCCAAAATAAAAATCGTTTTAGAGGGATACACATTTATTAAGAAAGTTAATTAAATGTTTGATATACTCTTATTAATTGCATGCTGAAGTGTCTTGAAAATATAATCCGTGTAATTAAGATGTGAGAAAAATTAAAGGGTAATTTTGAAAGTAAAATCATAAACATGTATGAAAAGTCACGAACGACACTTATTTTAAATAATTAAAATCTCTCTAAAACGACTTTTATTTTGAACGAGATGGAGTATTTTCTTTTCTTCAAAGAGGTGTTTATAATCCTGATGGCTATAAAAAAAACTATCAATCACTAATTATTATTTTATAAAATAATATTTAATAAGATAACTACTAATCGTCAATTACAATTTTCTGAAGAAGTATAATAAAGAAAACTATCGAATCATCAAACAGCTTTTGAGTAAATCAATGCAAACGATAGAAGAAGAGAAAGTGGTTTAGAAGTATTTGACTTTGCATGTGCATGATGTGTAATACCTTTCCAAGCTCACATGGCTTAATTAATTTCTTATATCTCTATGTAAAATAACAAAGTCTTCTTAATCAGTCTTAATGGTAGACTTAGTACACTAAACTCGTCTGCGATTGTTTCAAGTCAAAGCCAAAAACAATGTCTTAATCTAGAATTTATTCCAAGATAATAAGACAAAACATATATATTGTTTCTTAATCACTTTCACTTCTTCATTAAGTTTGGCACATGGGAATAGAATGTTAAAGAACCTGAGAGCCTATATTTGACTTTAGCTACTAAATAATTTATCTAAAATACACCATTTATGAATACCTTAAGAAAATATTCTCAATTTTCCTTTCCGTACCTCTTCATGGACATGTGGTTCTCACGGCATAATCTAACATGGAGTTAAACTTCTGATATACTGTACCTATGTACAATGCAGAAGAGGGAAAGAAGAATAGTAAGGAACTCATGTCGATGGTGCATAGTCAATTGATATATAAGCAATGGCATATGGTAACATGGCTTGTTTTTTGATGTCTGCTCTTTTTTTTTTTTTGGTTCGCTCTGATACACTGATCACGTTTACATTTGGTTCTGATATTGACTTTCTGATCCTTGTTATTACAATATAGTATCGTCAAGACTCAGGATTTGTAAATTGCATTTCATATAATATTTCCAGGAGACCCTGATGATCAGAAAACGGTGAAATTCTAACCGTGGGCAATACCAATAATCTGTGTAACGGAGAAAAGGGGTATTTCACTTGAGCTTGAATATACAACTTACAGATGTCTTCTTTAAAACTTTTTGTTGTGTGTGTGTGTGTGTGTGTGTGTGTGTGTGTGTGTCATCACTCAAAAACTTGGAAGTAGCTATGTAGTGATCAGACTGAGAGGGTGTTTAGGAAAGAAGGAACAAGGTTGCATGGGGCTGACCCAAGGAATTGAATAGAGGTTTGCATGTGGGCGAGGCCTCATAAAAGGGGACAGGATACACCAATTGGGCATCAGTTTTCTTGAGGAATCATTTTCATCATCATCATGCTTCCATGTGACGTGATCTCTCTCCTTTCCCAGTATCCCCCACCTGATCAGTATCTTCAATTTCAAGGGCCACAAGCCCTGATGGTTCTCAGGCTTTGTTCACATTATGCAAAGTTCAATGCTTAGTTCTATATGTGTGTGGTTTTTTTTAATGGGATGAACTTTTAGTGCAGAATCATCATAGAAATAACTAAATGACATTTGAGGTCGTCTTAGATGAAAAATAGGGGCTAAAGGTTATCCATGTTAACATTGAAATTTTAAACGAAAGTTTTGGTACAAACAGTTAGTACTCCTGTTGACAAAGAGAGCACTAGTTTACGATTCTTGAGGATTAGAGTGAATACACAGAAGAAGAATCAAGTAGATCTGGAGTTAAAGCATAAAACCGTAACAATGTGATTTAGCAATCAGATATGAGAGACAAAAATGCAGGACAAGATCCTAAAATTTCAGTTTTCAATCTCTTTGAATTATAAGCAAACAAAACGCAGAAAGAGAAAACGAGTGAGTGGTTGATTATAAACCAAATGAATCTTGTCAACTATTAACACGAAGCTCTGAGCAAAGGGTGGATGGGGCTGTAAAGGTTTTAACTTTTTCCCTACTCTGAATGAATCTTGTCAACTATTAACATGCAGCTCTGAGCAAAGGGGTGGATGGGGCTGAAAAGGTTCTTAACTTTTTCCCTACTCTGATTTCGAGAAAAGATTGTCGTGCTTGGAACAATTCTTCACACCTATCTCTCTAATCTCGTTAGCAGTCACGGGATAGCTTTATTTTTAATGGAAATTGAGTTCCTCCTCGACAATTACAATTACTGACACACCAGTCTTCATCTATGCATCAGTTACACAGCAAAAAAGAATGTCTTTTTGGTCTGAGGAGGAGATAGCTGAGTTTCATGAACAAAATGCTTCCTAGTCAATTATCAAAAAAAAAAAAAAAGCTTCTTAGTCGGGAGAGGGGACCAAACAACAGTGTGATGTAATTCTCAAAGAACAGGAATTCACAATGTTTAGCTGGACATGAACATGAGTTCCTTTCATATGACAGATGAAACAACATAAAGTAGACAGGCTTTACAAAATTTGTTTCTGATTTCAGAATGATTTGTGTCAACTTGTCTCATTATTTATTCGGTGCACATATTGTTTAACCACCGAGGGGTCTCCAATGTTTGAGCCTCATAGTGAATGTCCAGCACACACCATTCGACCAACTCATATTACACACTTGTTTTTAGCACCATAGTAAATGTGGTCAATTTAAGGAACCACATAAAGTCATAGGAATGAACTCAATACACTCAATTCCAAGTTATTAATAATAGAAGGCAAACTAACTCACGCCTCCAATACAAAATCTTGAGAACTCGAATCCAAAAAGCTAAGTGTTATAGAGGATGTTTGGAAAGTCTCACCTTACTATATTAATATTCTTCTCCAAAGGATGGAACTTTGTCAGTTGTCCCTCTTTTATGATCAGCGTTGAACGTTTTCTCTAATTCTTTTAGCAAGCCAATTCTTCCCCTAGATTAGAAGTCAATTTTTGGCACAGCTGAAATGTAGCATAAGAATAAGAAACATGTAATAACAATATATAGCAAAATGTCATTGCCAATTTCAAAAAGACTACATAGACAGCTTGGATTCCCATGAAGGACATGGTTTCACCTTCAGAACCGACTCTGTGAAGTTTATTTTTGTTACATAATACTAAGATTACAAGGATGTCCATAAAGGCTAAACTCAGCTATCCCACAACAAAGCCTCTGGTAAAGTTGCAATTAGTCGTACCACCAAAAACAGGCTTCAAACCAACGTCAGAGTTCAGCTTGGAGCTTCCCAGGGAGAGACATCAAAACTTCAACAATATACTTCAAGTTAGTTCAGTGTTGGATGAGTGCCAGGATTCTTTATGCAACACTGAATATATTTTGCAAAATTGCACTTTTCAGGACTTGAAATTTGGCCTAAATGAAAGTTCATCCTTTTCTGATCATTCTCTCAGAAATAAGCTGAAAGAGCATATGCCTTATTATATATAGGGCTATATGGAATTGCTTGTCGGTTAAACTTCAAAAGGAGCAGTTTTATCCCTCACCAACCTCCTTGAGGGAAAGAAAATCATCACGTGGGTTAGCTTCTTCTACCTGAACCTGCAATTCATCCCCTACCTGTACCCCCTCAGATACCCAAGCAGGTGCTTGAAATCCCACCTGCAGCATTCAGAAACCAAACAATTAGTTCAACCAAGAGTTACAGCACAATAACAATAGCCTGCCAGAAAAAGAAATACACAAAATTTGTAGAATGAGAACAGCATGTAACCAACCATTGATTGAAAATGGCTCAAAAAAATGGAAATCACAGCATTCAACGATGATTGAAAGAAATTGGAGAACTATGATTTTACTCTTTTCATGTTATATGGTAGGTTGTGCTTATTGCTACACGTGCTGCAGGGTGCAACCACCTTTGGACAATCAAAGCACAAATGAAAGAACAATCAAGACCAAAAAGGCCAGGTGGTTGGATTTTGCTCATTTTTCCCACTCTTTTTCACCTTGATATGCCCATGTGAGAGGGGAGAGAGAAGAATGGGGGGACAGGGGTTAACGGTAGTGGGAAGAATGCAATTCAAGTGCAATTTCTTGTACTCAAATTTATTTCCATATATGATGCTTACCTCAGTGATCAGTAAAGATACAAATTTCTTGTAGTCAACTTCTTTTTTTCATATATGATGCATACCTCAGTCATCAATAAGGATGCAACCCGATCTTTAATAAATCTAAGAACCAGTGCATGATATCTTCTCTCCTTTGGTTGCCTTTTCAGGAATTCTATTATCCAATAGCGTAGACTGCTGCTGCAAAGCCTTTTCACCAACCTAGCTTGGATATTATGCATTGATGCAATCCCTTCTAACTGACCAGCTGAAAAGGGAAGAGATTCACCTCTAAGGACTGCCTTGACCTGTTCAGATAATTTTGCATCTTTATCAGTTTGCTGTGCACACGATTAGTTCAAAAAAAAAAAATTGAGTAAACCTCCTCATACCCCCCAACTCCCAAAACAAAAACAACTCGAACTACCAAACAGTGAGAAGAGAGAAACAGGACCTTAAGGCTAACATCTCATCCCACAAATGAAACCTGTGACTGAATATCAAATCAATATGGTGGATTAATTTAAAGGGGGTGAAAAACACCTGATAATGAGCAAGAAGATCCACGTATCTACGAATTGGAGAAGTAAACTGGACGTAACCAGGAACTCCTAAAATTCCATGGCGTACAGGTTTCCTGAAGTCAATTTCAGCAGCACGCATTATTTTAACAATAGCAGCACTTCTGACTGGTCCTTCAGGAAGATGTGCAAATGCAGATGTGTCAATGTTCAACTGGTTCTGCCCTCTATATGGTAGAGGAATGTTGTTACAGGACCCATAGGTGGCTATAACTTCTCCACAGAGTATCATCATCTCAGAGACAAGTCGCATGGCAGGACCAGCCTGATCTTCAACGTAAAGATTGATTGATGGTTCTGGATCGTCTGGGTTAACTACCTTGACACGAGGTTCTAATGTGGCTGTGTCAATTGCACCCTAAAAGATGCAAATGATTTTTTACAGTTATTTCATTTAAGATGAGAATTTCGTTTCAAACAATCATCAAGAAACCAATAAGTGGTTGCAATTTATAGAAGAAGTAAATTGAAAAAGGTTGATTGCTTGTAAAGTCAATTGACACCTCAAGTCGAAACAAACTCTCCTCCCCATGGAAGCTTGCAACCCCTCTCATGTAGAAGATAAATGGAGCACAAGTAGACATATGATGAGATACAGATGATAATACCACAGTTGCAGCAAAAGGGGTAGCAAGCTTGCAAACTCAACACAGAAACTCCATCAAAGGAGGAGGGAGCAGAATTCTGCTTTCATGAAGGTATGTTTCACTTGTTTTATTCCCTAGCTTTGCTTCTCACACCACCTCATACCATCACTCTAACATGACCAGTTATTTGAATGAAACTTAAATCATCAAGATCACAAGTCTGATCTCAATAGGAAGTTCATGGGAATAGTGTCACCAAGAAGTCTTATCCAAGAATTGTCTACATCTAAATACTCAAATCTAACCTGTTGCCTGCGCCATCGAGACCTGAGAGTTGCAGCCTCGTGAAGGATTTTAAGTTCAATCTCCTCTTCCAAGTTCAAGTTGAGCAGCTCAGTAGCACTCTCATATGTCAGCATGTAGGTAGGTTTGACGATTGAGTTGCAGACAGAATATTCTGCAATGCTGTTGTACCAGATAGACATAAATATCCTTACTAAGAACCATCGTGGTTTAACTACCTTGTAGCTTCAATTAAAATGCATATTTGCAGGAGAACATCGAGTAATGAGATGGACATGAACAAGTGGTAACTAGATTAATAATAGACTGATCTTTATGCATTTAGGCCAATGGTTCTACGTTTTGGCACCAGGTGTATGTTACAGACAAGCCTTAAAAGGTTTACGAGAGGCCAATTGCATGCAGCTTCAGAATACCATTAATACAAGAAGATAAATGGAACTTTCACATCTCTTACACGTGAAATCAACTTCATATCCTCATTGTAGCCAACTTTCATTTAAACATTTTGCTATGGCTAGGAAAGTGAATTCCTAAGCAAATTACAGCCTTGTAACAGAAAGGACAATTTAATCACTAGACAAGGATTAATCTAAGACGTATGCATACCAGCCATCAGAATGCAGGGTGACGGATACTGAGACAGCATTGCAAGCCTCCCCTTGTTTCAAGCTCATTCCCCCCATTGCAAGTTTCTCTGGAAACATAGGATAAGTAGCAGTAGGGAGGAAAACAGAAGTTCCTCTGCGCCTTGCCTCCCTAAACATGATTATTTTAAAGGTTTGTTTATCTTCAGAAATAAAAGTAAATACATTATTTAGAAAGAATTTCAAACCACCAGTATTACTTGTCCACTATGCTTCCAGGTAGTACATAACGAGCTGGATCTGCAACATGTATCCAAACCTTGATCCTACCATCCTGTAACCTTGTTGAACTCAAGGCGTCATCAAGCTACATAAAAATTAGGCAGAATTTGTGATTAGGCACAAAGAATGACAAGTATGAAAAGAAATTATTTGAAACGATTTAAAATGAACAAAATTTCATACATAAAAAGATATTGCCAACCAATTACCTCATCAGCTTCATCAACATCAATGGCGTAGACTTTCAAATGGGTAAGATCTTTTCTGTCAGCCTATGCCAAAAATATCAAATGTACAGCTTCCAATAAGTATCATAGGGTCAGTAAAGTCACCATAAAATCACAGCCTTCTAGAACTTATGAAAGGTTTCCATTCTCATTTCACCCTAAAAAAATGGATAGTTTCAAGTTTTTGTAGCAGCTACATAACTAGCATCCACCCTACCTCGTCTGGGTCGGATGACTCTGATAGAAGAGCTTCAGCAGCTGCTATAATCTCATCTGAATGTTCAGTACGAATGTTGAGCTTCAACACATCAAGATTCACATGAACAGGAAAATAGCCAATATCTGTGAGAAGGTTCATAGCAGATGATGCTGTTTTTGTCATTCCCACTGCCTTGAGAATCTGAAAATAAGAACAAGTGAAAAAAATAAAAATAAAAAACAATAAAGTTAGTGAAGAAACATCGTCAGTTTCTTTTTCCGATATCTGAGATTCTTTAGTTTATTACACAGGTCTCATCTTGATTAACTTTGAAACATAAACCTAAATTAGATTCAAATAAACTAGTCAAATAAAACATTTTACCGTCCCAGCAGTTCTCTTCTGTTCATCAGTTTTGCAAGCATCAATTGCATATGCTTCGAGAGACTCGATTTTTTGTTGGCTTTTCTCGTCAACCAGCCATGAAGATTTAGGAGGCTTATTATTTGAAGGCAGTAACCTAGCAGATGTCAATATCTGTACAAACTCTTGAAGTTCTTTATCCGCAGCTTCCTTTGCGAGCTTCCTACGCATGAGTTCTTCCACCTAGTTTGGGAAAATGAAGTTAGTGCCAAATAAGGAGAAATAATTTGTTACCTGGAAAACAAAATGAACCTTCACAGCATCAACTGGTAAAGAATTTGACATTTCTACTTCCAATGTTGCTCAAATGGATCCCCCCTAGCAACTTAAAAGATGCAACTGTAATTGCAAACAAGAGTGAAACATGAGTTATTGCAAAGTCCTACATATTACAACTCTTCTCCAAATGGAAAAAGAGCAGAAACTTAACGGCTGCCTCATAAACATGATTTAATGCAGAATCCAGACATATTCTAGCACCACCACTCCTTCGAGACTAAGAAAACAAATATTAATTAATGCAGAGATTGCAATTGACCGCTATTTCAGGAGTCAAAGGATAGGCCTCCTAGCCATTCTGTTAGGTTCTTAATTACTAATATGCAGAGAATCAGTTCTAGAAAATGGCCATTTCCTTGAAGCAAATGAACAGATACATAAAGGTGGTAAATATTTATGATGGGGTACGCCAAATTATTCATATTACACGTGACCAAGCAAAGGATAAGAATATACAACATAAGTGTAAAACATACACCTGAGCTGTAGACCTAGGCCCATAGATAGAACGAGATCCTCTCGTCTCCAAGACTGTAAAGTACAACTCATCCTTTGATAGCAGAAGATGTGCACAATAACTCTCAAGCGGATCCGCACTACCAAAAACCATCTGCAGAGTGAGATACAATTGTAATTCTCGAAAAACGACTCATCAACAACAGAAGCAATAATATTAACCTCTGCTAATTCTTCCGGTGTTACCGACTTATTATTCTCGAGAAGCTCAACCCAAGCAAACTCCAGCAGTGAATGGTCCTACACCAAACAAACAAGCACATAGAGGTAACTACAGCAAATCAAAGACTTTACAAGGTAAAAATAACAGCTTAGTTAA
Organism: Erythroxylum roraimae; assembly: GCA_027568915.1. NCBI lineage: Eukaryota > Viridiplantae > Streptophyta > Magnoliopsida > Malpighiales > Erythroxylaceae > Erythroxylum > Erythroxylum roraimae. The sequence goes on from JAOSBL010000004.1 coordinate 27,646,089, forward strand.
AAATGAGCCAACCAAGTTATCCCAAGCTTTTTGAACAAAGCTTGAGATGTCTGAGTGATCAAAATTCTCTACACCAGGAACAATATACGTAATTTGTTGTGGTTTAATCGAGGATGATACACCATTCTGTTATTACAACAAGATTCGTTTAGAACAACAAACAGATGAATATGAAACAAAAATGATAAACAGAGAGTTCCACAACACCTAGCAAAAGCAACCTAGTCAAAATGCCGTGTGATTTCTACTTAGAACCTGATCGTAAACCATCCAATTCTTCTTCCCGTCAGGTCTCTGAGTCACAGCCAATAGCACTCTCTCTGCATCTTTCTTGAATTCTAGAAGCATTCCCTTCTGTAGCTGCCTGTTCAGCAGCTTATCTTCCAGAAGCTCTCCGCTACTCGTTAATCTGAAAATTTTGTTCAATTAATACTCTGACGATGAATGATTACACAAATCAAATTAGGTAGAAGCTTACTTAATCGCGGAGCGAACTCGCTTGCTTCGAATGGAAGCTGCGAGCTGTTCCATCACTTTGTCGACAAGACTGTGCGTGGAGAGGGTCCGACCACTACCTCCCCCGCCATGAACAAAGAAACGGAGCTCACAACGGAGTACGGTGAACGGAGAAAGAAGTCGAGAGTACGGACGAAACTGTAAGGTCATGAAATGGTTAAGACGGCGTCGGAAAGCGGAGAGAGGCGGAGATGAAGAAGAAGAAGCAGAAGAGCAGCGAAGTAACGAACAGCCGTTGACGGCCCGAATCGTTACCATGTTTCGGTGATAACGGATACGTTAAGAGACGAAATCGGACCCCTTCTCCTTCGATTTCTTGGTGACGATAAAGTTGTCTCTCTCAGTATCAATCTCTGGTGTTGGAACTTGGAAGCTTGGGATATATTTCCAAAAATACCCCTATGGACTATCTATATTGGGCCTTGTTGGACCAGTTCGGTCGTCTTCAGCAATTAAGGACGCATTATGACAATACTACGGATTTAAGTTTTTGCCCTCAAGGATGGTAATCGGCTGAGTAGGGATCGGGCTGAGAAGCACGGATACAGACACAGAATATGATACGAATACGGACACAGAGATACGCCAACTTCTAAAATTTGGTGGACACGGATACGGCATATACCTTTTTATTTTTATTATTTTTCATGTCAAAAAAGAAAAAAATAACTTAAAACTTTTAAATTGGTACATGTTTAAATT
>JAOSBL010000004.1:27654205-27667023 GCA_027568915.1 Erythroxylum roraimae
CTCTATCTATGAAGTGGACCTAATGGTAGACCTGACTGCAGCGTCATTTTTTATATCTGTGTACTATGCCTACCAACGCACTTGGAAGCCATTTAATCCAATTCTCGGTGAGACTTATGAATTGAGCAATCATGGTAACCTTACATTTATAGCAGAGCAGGTGAGTGATATGGGGAACTTCCTAGTATGAATTGTCTTAAAGTTCTTTTTGCTTTTGTAAAATTTAAGGAAAGCTGAACTCCTATTGTCACCCAGATATTGAGTAATGTGGTCATTTATCTTCTCTATGATTTGTCTCTTCTTTCAGGTTAGTCATCATCCTCCAATTAGTGCTGGACATGCTGAAAATGAACATTTCACTTATGACATAACTTCAAAGGTCAAAACAAAGTTTTTGGGAAACTCAATTGAGATTTATCCTCTTGGAAGGTAAAAGGGTCTCCTTGATCTTTTGATACATATTTTAAAAGTTGACTTAATATCATGAAGTTCTTGCGTTCTATAATTATCAATGCTTTCTCATCTTTTCCTTTTTCATTTTTTTTATTGAATAAAGGGGAAGGGAGGGCATACGAAAAATGTTTTATGCTATTTAATTTGTTGAGACTATGGCTTTTTATTCTCAATACTCAGCATTCAGGATAGTTTTCCAAGGTTTGGGAATTGAATTAAATTGATATCTGTGAGACTATTTCAAGGCTTTAAGAACTTTAGAAGTCCATGGTTCATTACCTTTCCTTATTTGACTTTATTCTGCAATCTAACTGGAAAACCAAAAGATTATCATGTGGGTTTTTGGTGCCATTGTAGATTGCATGCCATTCACTTGACTTAAAAACTTGACACAAATTGTGACATTTTATCTCCATAATTCTTTGATCCGTGGAAGAACATGGTTTGTACATCTACCATGTAGCCTGCATTAATCAGAAGGAAAGAACAATTTGATCGCATTTTGAAAGGTTTGACTATACTTTGAATCCATTGTCAGAGATTTTCATGGCTGATACATTTTTTTCCCAAATTTTGCTTGACAATACAATCTCACCCCATTTCTATTTAAGATTCCTCTAGATAAGTAATTCAAAGCTTGAGATACCACTTTTCAGTATAAAAACCATTCTATACCTGTTTGCAATGAGTAAATATAACCAAAGCGCGGTTTTATCCTTATGTTAAAGGCCACTTTAATATAGTTTTTCTATGTTCAACTTATATATGATATGCTGTCTGCAGGACACGTGTGACCCTCAAAAGAGATGGTGTAGTACTTGATTTGGTGCCTCCTCTAACAAAAGTTAACAACTTAATTTTTGGACGGACGTGGATTGACTCACCAGGGGAGATGGTCCTGACAAACATGACCACAGGGGACAAAGCTGTGCTATATTTTCAACCGTGCGGCTGGTTTGGGTATGTTCATTTTCCTGTTCTGATAAAACTGGTCTTTCGCACTGTCTTATCTATATTTTTGCTATTACTGGTTCTGATCATACAGCCCTCTCAGAAGGTGCAAAGTTGGTCATGGAGTCCTGATACTTCCTATCTACAGTTACATTTATATATTTTAATAATCCCTTTAAAGCATGACTATGTAGGCAATATACCATAAAGAGAGCATGTTTGGAAGCTCTCATTCACTTCATGTGTACACACTTGAATTTGTTAAGACTATTAGCTTTAGCTTATTGCAAGATGCCTTTTTTTTTTCATTTCTCATGATCTCTTTCAATATTTCACTTTACATATTTTAGAGCTGGTCGCTATGAGGTGGACGGCTATGTCTATAATGCTGCTGAGGAGCCTAAGATTTTGATAACTGGAAAGTGGAATGAGGCAATGAGTTACCAACCCTGTGACTTGGAAGGGGAACCAAACCCAGGAACTGAACTAAAAGAGGTCAGTTTTTACTGTCTTTAGGTTTTCTCAAACCTTGTAGGTGTTGTTACTGTTCTAATCTCCTCGAGTATATAAATATTTCTATTTCACTTGAGGGGAACCTAACCTTTCTTGCTCTCAATATTGAGTGAATCTTTGTTTTGTACTTGTCTGGCCTGTTTTTGTTTCTATCTACTAGCCGGTCCTTTATGCTATATTGTAATCACATTCTCTTTTTTCTACGCGATACTGAGATTGCTTTCGGTATCTCTTCTTGGTGAACCTCTGCTTTTAGTTTGAATGGCTTGTTTATGTTGACAAGATGTATGAAAACTTGATGAATAGACTTTGGTTCTGAGAAGCTGCTATAATCTGAAAGTTTTTGTTAACATTAGGGGCTGCTACCTCATATATGCTGTAAGAGTGCATAACAAATAGTTGACACACTCTTTTCATAGTAGTTGGTAGTTTCTGGCATTCTCATTGATCTGATAAATTTGCTCATTCCAAACATTGGAATCTTGCAGGTTTGGAGAGTTGCGGATGCTCCAAAAAATGATAAGTTCCAATTTACACACTTTGCACACAAGATAAACAGCTTTGACACTGCCCCTAAGAAGTTATTGGCATCAGATTCTCGTTTACGTCCCGATAGATATGCACTTGAAATGGGTGATCTGTCCAAAGCGGGACATGAGAAGAGCAGGTCTCTCTCTTTTTCTCTCTAGTTACCTCCGTTGATATTCATAGTCATGTGTGTGAAGAACATGTCTAAAATGGGGTCAGTAGAACCCAAGATTCTTGCATGTGGATGTTAAATACTAATTGCACTGGAAATAAACGATTTCGGATTCAGTATTGGAGCTGGGGTGTCAACAGAAGTTATAGCATGAACGCTTGAAACATGACTAATAACCCTGATGTTGTTGCCTTTATTTCAGTTTGGAGGAAAGACAGAGAGCTGAAAAACGAAGCCGAGAGGCTAAAGGCCAACCGTTCAGGGCAAGGTGGTTTGATCCAACCAGCGAGATCCACCCAACACCTTGGGGTGACTTGGAAGTGTACCAGTTCAATGGCAGGTATAATCAGCATCGTGCTGCTATAGATAAGTTAGAGAGTAGCATACAAGAAACTGAATTTCAATCAATAGAATTCAACCCTTGGCAATATGAAAATTTGGCTGCTGAATGACTTGCATTATATCTCCTGTACCATAATTGTTAATTGTTTTCACTTGTTGTCTAATAGTGTTGTTTAGTACTTATGATGATCATATGAGGGACAGTATTTTGTATCCAGTTTGCAGTTTTGTTTGGTTTTGATTTTGTTTTCTAGATTGTTTTCTGTTTTCTCTTTGTATTATCAGAATCAAAAAGTGAAATTCACCTGATATGTCATGAAACTAGGTTTGAGTTGTGGCATTAGGGTTCACAATAGGTCAAATAGGGCTTTGGCTGCCTCTGGCCGAGCCCAGCCTGACCCCTGCATGCGGTCAAGTTAAAGAATGTCATGTCATTCTGATATATTATTTTAGTTTTCAATTTTTAAATATGATTAAACTAAAATAGTTTTGACTTTGGGTTGGGGTTAGTTAATATCTTAGACACGAGTTTTAAACGTTTAGTTGCTAAACAGCAGTGCAACAACTTCACAAGACACGTTGAATAGACATTAAACGTTTGCAGCAAAAGCTGAGAATCAAATGATCAGCCCTTTTATCATGAGCACGAAAGGAAAGCCTCCCACGTGTCAACTCGAGAACCCTTTAGGGGTTTAATGGATCACCCCGGAACCCAGGAACTGGAACTGGAACTGGTCCAAGCGTATTTGGTTGCTTACCTTACCTGCTTAAAATGGGAACATATAACCTGATACTATTATTTTATACCTATCATATTTCATGTCTATTCAATAAATGGGGAAGTTGAGCTACTACTTGGAGATTCTTAAGAGCACTTTTTTTTGGGTAAATAAAGCCACGTCAGCTGTCCACCTAGGCTGACAAGTCAACCTACGAAAAACAACACAATCACATCACAATTAACCAAAACAAAGATCGTTGCATTCTTGTCCAAATTGCGACTTTTGTCTTCACTTTGACGGCTCATTCTGCTTTACAAGATGCGCCCACCCGACTGCTGAGGACCACCGCCAACGACTCAGGGCCACTGTGATGGACACGTACTCTCCTCCGAGAGGAGAATTTTTGTAATTATGAACAGAAACGGAAGTGATGATGACGAGGCACTGAAACTGAGTCTGAGAGTGATTCCCTCTTCTGAGAGCGATAATTCCGCCTCGTGTGGCCAAATGACAACTGCCCACTTTCATCATAAGACCATCTTTCCATTTCAATACACGTGTCAGTAGCTGATCCGTTTAATCTGAAGGTCACCGCCGATGAAGTGGACAGTAAAGTAATAACTAAGACGGGCTACATCCGGTGACATTGGACTTGTAAAGATGGACGGCTGTGATCTATCTGAGTGAAGGCTCGCATTCTATTTTGTTTTGTCTCTCTTCATTTCGACGAGCCTCGCCTGTGTCTTTTGGCTTCTTGTCCACAACATACTAAACTCTATGTTTTTCGCTTTTTCTTAAATCTTAATGTTCCTTTATGTAGTGGTACTGTAGTGGTAGTACAGCTTGTTCTGTAAGGTACTGTTTCTTTGGTTCACTGCTTGTTTTGCTTTAGTTGGTACATCTTCAAAGCTGTCAATGTTATTGGTCTTGTAAAGTTCTAAACTTTGATGGAAAAAAAAGGGGTTTTCTTTGTTTTCTCTTTCGAGCTTAGAGGAAGCTTGGTGCTTGGTGCTTGGTGTTTGGTGTTTGGTGCTTGTTGATTTGTTTTTGGAGCGTGTTTACTGTCCTTTAGTTGGTTTTCTTCTTGTTCTGATGACTTTTGTTTCTTTGGAAGCAAGGGAGCTACTTTGATCATAAGCTGAGTTTGTCTTCTTCTTTTGGGCGCAATCAATTCATTCACTGGCGTTCTGAAGTTGGGTTCTTCATTATACGTCTTGACTGAGAAGTTGGTGATTATGGATCCACGCTTCAGAGGTTTTTCCGGTTCAACGAATGGAATCCAATTCAGAAGCCAACCTTTGTCTGTTCTGCCAAATCAGAATATTGTTGGTGGATTCAGATTTGAGAATAGTTTTATAGATCACAATGTCAGAGAGTTTCATTTCCCTCCACCTGATCCGGAACCGACTAATGTAACACCTTACTCAAACGTGACCCACGAAGAAGACTCACCAGAAGACTGTGACTTTTCTGATACAGTTTTGAAGTACATCAGCCAGATGCTTATGGAAGAAGATATGGAGGAAAAAACTTGCATGCTTCAAGACTCTTTGGATCTTCAAGCCGCTGAGAAGTCCTTCTATGATGTTCTAGGCAAGAAGTACCCTCCATCCCCGGAGCCAAATTCAGCTTGTATCAATCAAACTGGTGAGAACCCATCTGATAGTTTAACTTCTAATTACAGTCCTAGTATTAGTAGTAGCATCAGTGATGGTGGCTATTTAGATGATAGTACTTGGCATGTGAACTCAAAACGTTGGGATTTGTTTCAACCACGAACCTTTCGTGCTTCTAGCATATCCCGATCATGCAGCTCTTCGAATAGTTTAGTTACCAGTGTAGATGGTCTTGTGGACTCTCCAATCAGCAGTTTTAAAGTCCCTGGTTGGAGTGGAGAGAGCCAATCCATTTTGCAGTTTAAGAAGGGGGTTGAGGAGGCTAGCAAATTTCTTCCTCCTGTTAATGGCTTATTTCTTAATTTTGGGTCGAATGGGGTAGTCTCTGATGAGTCAAAGGGGAGGCCTAGTGAGGTTATAATCAAGTTAGAGAAAAGGGATGATCGGGAACATTCACCTGGTGAGTCAAGGGGAAGGAAAAATCCTTATAGAGGTGATGAAGATAGAGAAGAAGAAGAGAGGAGTGGCAAACAACAGGCAACTTATGATGAATCTGATTTACCATCAGATGTATTAGACAAAATGCTGTTTCATTGTGGTGGGGAAGGTAAATCAGACTTGGCAGCTCTTTGTGAGACCTTAAAGAATGCAGCAATCAAAAACGAGCAAAATGGACAGTCAAAGGGATCCAATGGGGGAAAACGTGGTAAGAGACGTGGTCCGAAGAAGGAATTGGTGGACTTAAGAACGCTAATGATTTGTTGCGCACAAGCTGTTGCGGCTGATGATTGCAGGAATGCCAATGAATTGTTAAAGCAGATTAGGCAACATTCCTCTTTCTTTGGAGAAGGAAATCAGAGATTAGCTCATTGCTTTGCCAATGGTCTTGAAGCACGCCTGGCTGGAACAGGTAGTCAGATATATAAAGGTCTTGTAAGTAAGAGAACATCTGCTTCTGATATTTTGAAAGCTTACCATCTCATTCTTGCTGCTTGCCCTTTCAGAAAGCTCTCCAATTTTGTCTGTAACAGGACAATAAGGGATATTTCACAGAATTCGATGAAGCTTCATGTCATAGATTTTGGAATTTATTACGGCTTTCAGTGGCCTACTCTTATTCAACGACTCTCGTCGAGATCAGGGGGCCCTCCGAAGCTCCGAATTACAGGAATAGATTTTCCGCAGCCAGGGTTCCGACCAGCAGAGAGAGTTAAAGAAACAGGACGAAGATTAGCAGCTTATGCCAAAAAGTCCAATGTCCCATTTGAATACAATGCTATAGCAAAGAAATGGGAAACCATAGGAGTTGAGGAACTGAAGATTGATGAAGATGAAGTTGTTGTTGTTACCTGCTTCTATCGGGCTAAGAACTTACTCGATGAGACGGTGTCAGTGGACAGCCCTAGAAACATTGTTCTTGATATCATAAGGAAGATTAATCCTAGTATCTTCATCCACGGAATTGTAAATGGTGCCTACAACGCCCCCTTCTTTGTCACTCGATTCCGAGAAGCTCTGTTTCATTTTTCTGCTTTGTTTGACATGCTAGAAACTATTGTCCCTCGTGATAATCCTCAGCGGATGCTGATTGAGAAAGAGATCTTTGGTAGGGAAGCCATGAATGTTATAGCTTGTGAGGGATGGGAGAGAGTGGAGAGGCCAGAAACATACAAGCAGTGGCAGGTCCGCTGCTTGAGGGCAGGATTTGTGCAGCAACCTTTTGACAGGGAGATATTTAGGACTGCATCTGCTAAAGTGAGACGTCTTTACCACAAAGACTTTCTTGTCGATGAAGATGGCATGTGGTTCTTGCAAGGATGGAAGGGTCGAATCATATATACCATTTCTGCTTGGAGACCGACACAGAAATCTTAAAATGCATGCAGGTGCATTAGTACTTTCTCGAATCGACAGAGAATACTTGGGATGTAATGTAAGAAACCAACTTCCTGACCGTTCACCGTTGTATGAAATCAAAGGCTTTGTTTCTTCATATAAAGAAGCTTAACTACTTGTATTTTAACACCCGTGTTTCTAGTTTCACTAGAGCTTAAGAGCAGAATTGAAGTCTGTGGTGTTATGTATGGTTTTATGTAAAGCAACGAAAAGAATGGAATTTTCTGATTGGAGTCATGGAAAATTTGGCGGCCTGAAGCATTGTAAAATATTTAATAATCATTGAGCTTACATTTGTATGGTGGATCATTACTTTCTGTTCTCTTTCTCTGCCATCTTAGCTTAGAAAGCATGATTATCAGCTTTAACATATGGTATTGAACTACTACTCAATACCTATTTCCATGAACAAAAGCTCAAAGCTTGGAAAAGGAGGCACCAAAATGTTAAGAAAAGCAGAGCCACATAATAGGCTTTCTGCATGTAGTTACATGTCTTGACTTTTCCTGTCAATATCTACCTCAAAGTTTGCTTCTTTACCGCTCACACCTGCTAACTGCTACTCTGTTTCCTGAACAATGTAACCCGTGTCCATGTCGTCGTGGGACCCCTGATGTGCAGCTAAAACTACAGATTGTGTTATTTAATGGCTGAAAAGGTTGACTAACGCTAGCTCCTGAACTCCATTTCTTTATAACTTTTTTCAGTTCCCTACTGTTCTGTTGGGCCAAACACTGCTGACAGGCAATTCCTTTATTGTTTTTAACGACGGTTCAGGTCGGTGCATATAATATTCCTATCAGAAGAGTCTTTAAAGAATTAAATTTTATCCATAAGTTTAACAAGAACTGGGTGCCCAACCTTCAAGAAGATATACATCATACTCTCTTACTCTAATCAAAAGATTACCGATTCTCTCTAACTTCTTGGATTCCCACTTTGCCTTTGGTGCTAATAATTGGTGTTTGTTTATAACTTTGGTGCAGGATAATGATGTTTCGAATAGTCTTTGTGGTTAAGTGTGACATGATCCCCACTGAAAAAGGGCAAGGGCCACAATATAAAGAATACCCAACTTTTCTAAGCTTATCAGAGAAGAGTCATCTCTCTATCTGAGATATTATTCATATAAATAATAGCTCTTTCCACAGACATTAAAGACTTGGGTATGGAAAATGGTGGTCCTAACACTCATTCGTGATGTGGACAAGAAGTCTCAGAATTCCACTGAAACGACTCGCAGTACAAAGTGAGCCACTTAACCAGCACCAGAGGTCAGAAGTGCTTTTCCAACTGGGGACCAAAATCATGGTCAGGTCAGAGCCACTTTATGCGTAAATATTCTCATTTCGATAAGCCTACGGTGTCATGTCATGTTGACTTGATGCTCATCGGCCCAACTGCGATTGTCTTCTCATGCAAAATGATTCAAAATTGACCCAACTCCTCAAAATGGACCGCACTTATGGAGATGCTCCTGATCGAACGTCAGAAAGTGATGACAAAGTTCTAGTTACTCGAGGATTTGGTTAAGAACCAAGTCGGAGGAGAGGTCAGGACAGCATGAGTTCGACAAGGGAACGATAAACCAGAGCTAATTTTCACAATGGTCTCGTTCCGAGCTCAGATCGTTAAGAGTCTGAAATTGATCGGATTCTTCAAAATTCGAATTAGATCGAATTGGATATAAGTGTGAATATGTTAATAGTTTAAATTATGATCATTTAATTTTGTAAAAAATTATAATAAAATAAATCTTCAATCAATTTGATATTAATAAATTTTAAAAATAAAATTAAATAAAAATTAACAAACTTTTCCTATCTTTCTACTTATTTTTATTTTCTTATTTAATTATTATATTTAGTCTAATTCTAGTAGAGAGAAAGAGAGATTTGGAACAATCGATAAAAATTGATCCTTTATGACTATAAGATCATAAGTTTGAATCACGAAACAACCTCTTTGTAAAAATTACAAAACTAAAATTGTATACATCGTTGACCCTCCCTAACCCTCGCAAAGCAGGAACTTGGGATATATTAACTTTGACTTTAGTTTAATTAGTAGCATTGCAATGTAAATTTTAATATGAATAAAACTAATAATTGTAAGGTGATGTATGGATCGTAGTTTAGGATTTTGTAAAGTTAAAACAGAGGATAGGAATGAGAATAAGAATCTATTTAGCGTCAATTTATCAAACCAAGTGGATTACAGCAATCAGAGACGCCAAGCGATCAAGACGGTGACTTTGTAAGTTATCATCAGAGTACACACTAGTTCCTCCAGGAGTACTAATGGATCCTGAAGATGCAAGTATGAATTGGCTTGCAAGATCATAATTGACTCGATGTTCCACATGGGATTTCAATGGAAACTGGAGGCTTTAGTCATAGGCAAGCTAAATTCAACATAATCAACTCAGATCGGAATTCCAGATACAAGCTTTCAGGATTATAAGGATTATTTTGTCATGCACTTTTTCCTCATCAAGATAGGATTTTTATAATCCTCAATGTGAATACATGTTCAAACTAGAAGTTATCATAATGATATGAGGCCAACGGTACCTGAAACTTGGGATCAAAAACGAGAAGTGATCCGGAAAAAGAGTGTTTTAAAATCTTTGGTTGGTGTTCCTGTTCCCTCTGGCTTAGAGGCCAGATCAAATGCCTTGAATTTAGCTTCCTCGTACTGCAAAGCCTGTTTCAGGCAATTTAAGAAGAAATAAACATGTAGATTAAGCTTAGTCAGAGTGTCATTTGACTGAAAAGATCAGGCGAATGTTTCGGAAAAGTAGAGAGCTATCACGCAAAACAAAACTGTTATTTATATACAACTGTACCTGAATGCATACTTCTGCAACATCAGCCCTTGCAATGGTTCTTGTCTCTGTCTGAAGAAGCTCATCATCCTTTCCCACAAGCAATTCTCGGATACCTCCTTCTTTGTCTTGCAGGCCTCCGGCCCTAATTTAGACAGAAAAATTCGAGTCAATACAATCTACATAAAAGATGTCAAAAGGCAGATGAGAAAGGAACGGACACAAGAACATAGTACCATTTCCAATCTTTGCCACATTAGTCTGGGATTTAAACTTGTAACCTTATATCCAACATGTATCACAATATTACACTTTAACAGAAATGAACTAGCTTGTATTATGTATCAAAACCTGCATATGTCCCCGTTTCACCTTATAATTGTATATGGAACACCAGAATCAGCCAAATACTGCTCAGCCTTTCTCTTCCAAACCTGGAACATTATAGAAGTAACATGTCAAAAGTGCAATATAAAGTAAAAAAAATACTAAGAAAGAGATATAAGAGTAGAAAACACAAGAATATACAATGTTGAAGTATCTTCTTTCACAAACAGAAACAGAAAGTACTTTTGCACGAGATTCAGGTAAGGATAACGAACCAGTATATTTCCATTGCCCAAACTGTTCAAAGGGTTATTAAGATCTGTTCCACCCATGGATCCAACTAGGACAATTTGCCTCACTCCAACTGCCTTGGCTGTTTGTTCAGGTATAACTTTCAGTTCAAATGTTTTAGGTGGAAGAAAAGAAATTTCGAATTACTGAGGAGAGAGTAGAAGGATTCTCACCAGCATCAATTTGGTTTTTCTGACCAATCCAATCAACCTAGAATTCACAAGAATGGCATCACATTGTTAAAAGAACAAAAAGAAAAAAGAAGCAATTAGGTTAATGGTTTAATAAACAGGAAGCATATGTAAATTACCTGTTCAGGAAACGCACCATCCTCAAAATAAAACTCAGGTCTTCCTCCTTGAGATGGATCAAAACCAGGCTTCATCTTTGGCACTGCACTGGTGAGTATAATGAGAGCATCGATCCCTTTGATAGAAGGCAAGATGCTTTCAACATCCCTTATATCGCCAGTAAATACATCCTCAGCTCCACCGATTTTCTCCTTGCTCTCTTGAGTTCTCACTAAGCCTCGGGCAACGTATTGGTCTGATCTCTCCTTTAATTTCTTATACACAATTGAACCTGTCCATGTTGCATCATAGCAGCAGCATGTTAACAAAATAGCCAATACTAAACTCTTTGACAAAGTGTAAAGAGAAAGAACACTTCCATTGCCTTCTCACATCTACAGTAAAACAAAATGCAGTACAAATTGCAATCACCAGAATCATAAATCCATCGTGAGAACAGTGCATGTCTTCATATCACAGGTCAATGAAAGTTTCCATTTGTCCATGACCCAACTATAAATGATCAAGTCCACCCTCTCAACTTAATCACCACAAAACTAAGGCATAAGCCTCTGCTCCTTCTCATCCCCAATCAGGATGCTAACCCTTTTCAAGAAACAAATTTATTTACACGTAATGTTCGTTAATACATAGAAAAAAATCAATCTTTGATCGCCCCACAATAGCACAAGTTATAAAGATCCAATCTTTTTCCACTAACTGCAAAAAGAATATTGAAAACCCTCAAGCCCGACACCTAAATTTTAATAAACAGAGAGTAAAAACGCACAAAAAAACAAGAACAATCCCCTAAAACCCAAAACCATAAGAACCAAAACGTGTGGGTTAAAGAAAGAGAGAGCACCAGTTCTGCCGCCAGCTCCGGTGACAAGGACAGTTCTGGCCATAGAAGCCGATGGTGTTCCTGATCTCCAGTGGCCATTCCTACGACGAAATGATAGAGTAGAAGAAGAGGGACGAGATGGACTGGAAAGTTGGGGAAGTACCCAACTACCAGTGCCAGTAAGGTCGTGCTTATGCAAATGAAATGCAGATGGGACACGTGTCAAAGCTGCCATTGGTAGGTAGGACCAACTTCCATACGACCGCCGGTGAAACCTGCTCTAAAACAGCCTACCTTCAACCATTAACTCGCAGGTTGTCCTTGTTGTTCGAGTAAGACTAATGCTATCCTAAATCTTCTGTATACCTTATCTTGGGGGGTCTTGTCTTCGCGCGCCAGCGTAATTCTTTAACGGGTCGGATCAGCGGTTATTTCGTTCGTAGATAATGGATCCGAAGTTTCTTAACTTAAGCCCGTTTGTTTCTTGAACCAAAAACTAAAATTCATACAAACCAAATCAAAATGTTGTTTTAACTTATGTGCATATGAAGTTGGAGGAAATTAGGTATCAAATCTTTAATTTTTCCAAACTCAAATCACACAAATGTTCATCTATCTCGTGTTATCTCTCTCTTATTTGGTTCTCTCTTATCTCTCGCTCTCCCCGCTCAATTGGTTCTTTCTTATCTTTTTAGCGGTCCCTTTATTGACATATTTATAGGTAACAAATTTTTTTTATTGTGGTTCCGATTTGCCAATGTGTTGTTTAAAGGATTCTTTAATATAATATTGGTCGGGTCGGTCGTGCTAGGCCCTGGCCCAAACATAGAGCGGCACGTGGGCCGATCGGCCCATTCATAAATGATGACCTAAACCTAGCAGGTATTTCTTATATAAGGTACTACCACACCATGATACAGGTACGATACTAGAAACCCACTTTTCTCTGTATACAGCTACCAAAATCCCTACCAAAATACTAACTTGAGCGTCGGAGGGGCCTGCCGGCAATCAACCCCCGGTGTGCCTTTTGTTATTTTGTAGGT
>JAOSBL010000004.1:27678675-27689217 GCA_027568915.1 Erythroxylum roraimae
TATATATGTGTGTGTGTGTGTATATATATATATACATACCCGTTTCAAGTTTCTTGTTCACTCGAACAAGCACAAAAGAGAGAGCTTTATCTGAAGTTAGAGAGAGCAATCAATGCAAGAGAAGGAGCGGAGGAGGAGGGGGGGAAGAATACCAGAGGCAACGACGTTCTTATATAGGCAGAGGCCTCCTGGCACTTACCATCTCAACGTTACAACTTGGAAAGTTTCAAACATGACAGACAATTTTTCATTATTCTGTTTTAGCACATGAAATTTAAATGTTAGTTGAGAAACATCATAGACTTGAATTGAAGCAACAAAAATAAAAATAAAAATAATTTTTAATTCATCTGAAAATTTCCTGAAATTTCCCTACTTATCACGTGCCAAATTTGTAACAGGACCACATACGAGGGTGCAGTGCTGTACAGAAAGGATTATAAGTGTTGGAGAACAGCTAATACAGTTGCAATCAACTCTTTGTTTAGTTGGTTTCTCGTTTGACGTGTTAAAAATGGGATTTACTTGTATTAGAAGGTGTTTAAGGACCAGTTAGTGTTTTTGACAAAGATGCTAATTCTTTGTTTGACCATAAAAGATGGTTCAAATTAGGGGCAGATCCAGAAATTTTTTTTAATGGGGGCAAAATTTTAATGGAGACAAAATTTTATTTTTAGTGGGGGGCAAAACTTTAGTTGGAGCGTAATTTTATTTTTTTTATACCATCAAAATTTAAAATAATAATTTTTTAAGTAAAATGTTTTGGAGGCAGTGGGGGCTTCCCCCACTTGCCCCCACCTTGGCTCCGCCACTGGTTCAAACAAAAAAGATCATACCAACTCAAAGTTATTTAATTTAATGTAAACTGAAAATTTAAATATATCAATATTTAATTAAAAATTTGATAAGTATATGAGTATATATGATTTGAAACAAGAATGAATTAAAAAGGTATAAAATTAGAATTTAATAATATATTTTTAACTTTTTAAATATGTTCGTTTAATTAGATTCGTGATTAAAATTAACAACAGCACTCAGTAAAAATCCTACTGAAACGTAAGATTTACAGAAGTTTAATAATACACAACCTTACGAACGAGTTAGTCATTAGAATCATATCTACAAAATTCTTTTTGTACCGTTTATTCTTTTTTTTTGACTTTTTAATGTTAAAATTTGAAGACTTTTTCTTCTCACGAAACTTATGACTACAATATCACGTTAACCATCCTATGGTTCATAAAGTCACGGAAGAAAATACAAGGTATCAACATTTCTATAAGTTTTGTTGTTGATCAAAGTGACCTTATTCCATTAATTGAAAAATGTAATATATCATTTGTTACCAATGTTTTAAAAATTATGCTGGAAGTTAAACCGGTAAGACAAAATGTTTAAGATTTAACTGGTATTAGATCATTATAAAATTGACTAAAGATTAAATAAAACTAAATAATTTAAAATATGATTTAAAAAAATTATTCTTATTTAAAAAAAATTATTAAATAAAAATTAATTGATTTATGAGCACTTATTAATTAACAAAAATTGACCAATTAAATAATAAGTTGATCAAATTTAAAAAAAATTATTAAAATAAATCAAATCGAAAAGTTGAAAACTGAATCGAAAAATAAAAAAAATCAATATTTTTATGGTTGAACTGATTGAATCGGTTAAATTTTTTAATTATTATTTACTATTTATTTGTGTTCTTACACAATTCAAACTAAAATCTTCTATGCTTAATCAATTATTGGTGTTGTCAGTGTTCTGTTAGAGTGTCTCATATTGTCTAGACATGAAAATGTTAAAGGGCTTATAAGTGGTAAGGGTCAACTATCCAAACAACTAGTTCTAATTATTTGGACAATAATTGACTCAAGTCCAATTCGTATTAGTGGACTCTACACTCTGTCCGTATTAAAAATCAATATGTTCTTCTTGGAAATTTCTAGCCAAGTTAATTTCTATTACTAATTAATCGGTAAAATTGAAAAATCAAACACTAATCCATCAAGCAATAATGGGTACGTACGTTAGATGTCTGTTTCCTCTGCAAGCTTGTGTGATTTGCACAGCACTTGGAATAATTGAAAGGCAAAGACAAGAAGCTCACGTCTGTCTTGTTTCCATCATTCAATATACAATGATAAGTATGTATTTGCCTAATCGAACGTCCCAGTTGAGTTTGAGAATTTCTTACAAGACACGTATATTGCTCAAGTGGTGAACAGACTATGAATCATTTTGTTCTTTTTAGGAGTTTTGAGAAGGTAAAGATCAATAATGCATGATGCGTGACAATGCTGAAACCTTTCCTAAGTTGGAGTTTTGTAATATCTTAATATGGTTATATGCTTTACGTCCTTATCATACGAATTTTGTTTTTTGGGGTTAAGTGTTTGAAGCCTCTCATATTATGATGACTTTAGAAATGTTCAAACAAAATAAAATAATAAAAAAGAGACAAAAGGAAAAATAATTTAAAAATGATAATTCGCAATTTTTTATTAGGTTTGTGTTTATATGTTACATAATATATTAATATACATAATTATTTAAATTTGTTTATTTAAGAAGAACCTCAAAACTATGAATTTAGCATTGAATGTTAAAAAAGTTATATGTTCTTAAGTTTTATTTTGATTCAATAAAATTATACTCATAATTTTACGTAATCATGTAATGGGATGAGTATATTTTTGCTAATTCTTAGATTATATTTGAAATTTAGCCGATAGATTAAAAAACTTAATCAGTTTAACCGGTTTGATCGAAAAAACTTTAAACCGTCCAATTTTTCTATTCGATTTTTAATTTTTCAGTTCGATTTACTTTAATAATTCTTGTTATTAAAAGCTAATTAGTTTATTAATTAATCGGTTAATTTTATAAATTAATAAATTCTTATAAATCAATTAATTTTCATTTAACAATCTCGTTTTTCAATTAAACTTCAAATTCTTCTATTGATAAAGACAATCTCTTCCAATCATATTTCAAATTCTTTAATTTTATTTAATCTTTAGCAGATTTTATGACAGTCTAATACCGACTGAACTTTTTAAACCTTAAACTTCTTGTCTTACTACTTTAACTTCTAGCCCGGCTTTTAAAATATTGATTTTAGCTATATTTATGTCAAAAAAACTAAATTAAAAACATCAAATTATAGGAGTTGTCTTAACATATTTATTTTAAATTAAAAAGTATACTTTATAGTACATTTGATTTTGCGGTCAAAGCAATCAAATGTGAATGAGGATATATTTTATAGTAGATTTGATTTTGCGGTCAAAGCAATCAAATGTGAACGAGGGAATAAAATAAGGAATCATAAAATGTATATAATAATCATTTAAAATTAAATGTTAACCACGTGATTATGAGACGAGATCCTCGGTCTAATATTATGGTGTCTTAATCTGTCCCATAAATCTCAATCATTCATTTATATAGATCCCGCGTCGATTTATGCGAGACCCATACAAAATTCACATAAATAAATGACTGAAATTTATGGCACAAAATAAGATACCATAATATTGAACAAAAGATTCGGAATTATATGATTATACAGTAATCATTTAAAACAAAAGAACGAGTGGACCTTTGAATTGGGAGCTCATATTGTCACCAATAAGCGTGTGAAAGCGACTTACATTGACATTGTTTAATATAGGAGGAAATAATTAGAGAAAGAACAAAAGTCGTTTAGTGATTCTTTCACATTCGTATATAATTTAGAAATTACAAGTTACGTATTTGGGAAACAACAATCAATGCTCTTTCCTCTCGATAATTTCAACCACTTTGGCCTAACCATGATTAGGACCTAACCGTGATTAGGACCACATGTTTATGTGTCCATGCCATTCCTTTGCCCTTGTTAGCTAGGACCTATATGTCATGGATTAATTAGGGGTCAAAGGGTTTGATTGAACCCTATTTTGAAAATCTGCAAAATTTTTATTAACCTTTATCAATTTCTTCTTTTTTATTTATAACTTTGATTTTCAATTATGGTGATATTCACTACAGCTTTTCTTAAATCATGTGTTATTAACAATGATTAAAAAATTCAATCGGTTTGGTCGGTTCAATCGAAATTTTTTTGAACTATCTAATTTTTTTGTTTGATTTTCAAATATTTGGTTCAATTTATTTTAATAACTCTTGTCGTTAAAACTCAATCATTTTATTAGTTGATCAATTTAGTAAATTAATAAATTTTTATAAACTAAAATAAATCAATTAGCTTCTTTTAATGATATCTCTTTTTAATTAAGCTTTAAATTTTTCGATAGGTAAGGATAATCTCTTTCAATCATATTTCAAATTCTTTGATTTTATTTAATCTTTATCCAGTTTTATAGCGATATAATACTGGTTGAACCTTTTAAGTCTTAAATTTTTTATCTTACATGTTTAATTTCCGATCTGATTTTTAAAACATTGGCTATTAATATCATTTTAAAAGAATAAGGAATAAAAAGGATGATTGTGTTTTTGCATAAATAATTATTATTTCAATTCGCAAAAAAATTGAAGTCGAGAAAATTCAATCTTTTGAAACTTAAATAAAGATTCACAAAGTGCTATTTATGTATGTATGTATAATAATTAAGAGTAAAAATAATGTGCATCCTACACTTTTATAATTTGATTTATTTCTAGAAATGCTTCTCTAATTTAAATTTAATATTTAAATATATTTCATACTTATATCATTAACCCACTTTGTTTTTTTTTTGGAAGTTTTCATCAAAATCTTTACGGAATTCACATTTGGAATTTGCGTAGGTCTTTCAAGTGAGCCGTTCAGTACCATAAATGTCAAATTTGACTTTTGATCAGAACTTTCGTAAAATGAAAGGTAAGTGTTGAACACACTTTTGTCAATGTTCTAACTTATTTAACTAAACGTCAATGGTAACAATTGCAACTTCGACTTCTAGCTAGTGTTTTGAAACTCGGATGGGTTATTGAATCGGTGGCCTTATTGGTTACCGGTTTAATCGGTTCGATCGATTCAATCACCGGTCGAATCGGTCGAATCGGTGTGACGTAATAATTATGCAATAATTATATTTAATTATATATAATATTAAAAAATTTAAAAAAATTACAAAAATAAAAAATAATAATAAAAAAAATTAATTATCGGACTGTTCGGACCGATCAATTGATCGGTTTTGACCGGTTCAGACTGGGTCAATTTATAGCCGGTTTTGAAGGATAAATCGGACCGGACCACCGATCGGTCACCGGTCAGACCGGCCGGTTCGGTCCGGTTCGGTCCGGTTTTAAAAACACTGCTTCTAGCACTAGTGATATTTAGGAAGATAATTTAACCTCTCCTTTATCACTTAACCACATTAAGCCATTGATGTAAAAGAAGTCGAATTCAAAGTGTTCACGTTTTTAAGTTTGAATTTCTAACATTGAACTTATTGTTTGACTGGAAATTGTTATAATTCCTTAAATAAATATATAATTTATTAAATATCATATACAATATGAAGTTTATTATCTTAAAAAATAGGTCAAAATAATAATAATAATAATCTTTGATGATAGGTGAGTACCCACGTGAGAATCTATGTAATGATTAAGAAAATATCTTCAATAAAGTATATTAAAAAGAAGAAGTAAAGTAAGAACTAACTTAAAGCAACTTAAGTGGGTGAGTTGGAAAGGCCTCTTTAGTTAATTTGGTAGAGCCTAGTGATTTGTGTACAATTTGTACTTAATGCATGTTTTTTATGTACTGATGTTTGATTAATAGAACTTTTTGCATAAAGCAGAATTGGTAAGTACTTCATACACCAATAATACTTCAACATGCATGCAAGTTTAGATAATGGCAAATAGTGATTGACTTGGTTTTGTTGATCTTAATCGGAGCAAGACTTTGTTTTGAGCCGCAAAATTACAGGGGTTTGCTCTAGTGGGATCTTACCAGTCAGTTTCTTTCATGACCAATCAGGATATTATGTATTTGCCAAATGGGTGGTTTGAAGTTTGGCATAGGCATAAACTCGATGAATGAATTATTAGCTTGATTGCAGGAGGTATGTACCCCTCATCTTTTGTTTGCTTTCCAAAAAGGAGGTCATCAACTTGCCAACTTCTGGCTCTAGACCAGGCTTTTACACTAAAGAAAAGTAAAACGTAACTTGTCGTTTCCATGTAGCCTACAAGAGTCCTGATCATCCCCATTATAAATTCTTGATAATCAGCAGAATCAAACATTTACTCCCACTTTCTAATGAGGCCTTTGAGTGAGTTAGTTTGTAAGTTTTAAAAGCTTGATTCAAGAACTCGAATCCAAATAGCTCTAGCCAGGCACTTCTTGTGTCATATCCGTTAGAATTCAGTCAAGTTTTGGTCTGATGCTACATACTTGAGGTTATATCAGGTTAAGACATAGTAACATTCCCTTCCTGCATCCATTATATGTCACATTCTGCCCTACACATCACTTGCCATTGCTGCTTTGATACTTTGAAGATGCAATCTATCTGATGACATGTATTCTTCTTCTGTAACTCCTCATCACATCGCGAAAAACGATTTAGTTAAATGTATATCAAGAAAAAGCTGTTCCATGCTGTAATTCTTTTGCGAATGAAAACATAGTTTGTTAAAAAGATAGTTGGACTGTTGTTAAGGGATAACGAATGATTGTGTTGAAATTTCTTCTCCTCCTCCTCCTTTATTTCTCTCTTAATTCTTAATTCATGTTTCTTGTTTCTTGCATGGAGTATTATATTTAAATCACAACAGTGGTATTATGGCGGTTCATCCTATCAAAAAGTGATAAGAACGGAGACAATGGTTGAGAGTATTGAAGATAATGCTTAAAAAATTTAAAATAGTAGTTATGCTTATCGGTTAGTTATTTAGTCAACTTTGAAACAATCGGTAATGTTACTCCTACATTATGACCCTTTTTAGACCCTGCAAAATACGGAGTATTGTGCATTTAGTATGTTGACTTTTTTATATTTTATTAGTAGGTGAAATTTATTAAATCTAATAAGTTGTTATTTTTGTGCTAAGTTTGGATATAAATCTCTTCAATGTGTTGAAATTTTTATTTAAAATTAATGAACTTGTTTCTTAATTGTTCTCAGATGATTTTCAACACATGAGAGAAGAATTTGAATAAAAAAGAAACAAGAAAAATAAAGGCAATTCGAATTTTCAGCTGGCAGAAAATAATTGATGAAGCGCGGGCATGTGCAAGGAAAAAACTTATCAGTAGAATTTGATTTGAAAACAATTCGATACACCTAGGATTTTAATTATTTTGGGAATCAAGTTGTTTTCTTTCGGTGGGGATCTGCTACCTGATTTGGAGGAGAAGTGTATCTGATAAAAAAACGATAAGAGAGAAGAGAAGACACTTCTAGTTACATCATCTTTACGTTTTTCTACTGCTGTTTTTTTTGTTTTGGTTGGAGTTTTCGTATTTTTCTGGAAAAGTGCAGATATGGAGACTATGTGTTCTGCTACTTTTCTGTTGGATTTTACCTCTGTTATGAGTAGCTAAATCCTTCTTCTTGGTTGAAGGGAACCACGCTATCATCTAGTATGTATGAGATTTTCTGAATAAAGTTTATTTCATTGATAAATATTAAGTGTCTTCCGTATTACATTTTATGATTGAATTGATTGATCTCTAGGGTGCGTAACTAGGAATTGATTGATTTAATTTACAGCCAGATTAGTAAAATTTAACGTTCAGTTTTGCTTATCTAAAGTGGCAATTAGGATTACAATCCTTACGTTAGGGATTAGAAATTCTAAGAAAGATACTTATCTACATTAAATATGTATCGTATGTGTATTGTCTTGCTCACTGGTTCTCTTAGTTCTCGAAGCTATTAATCAATCAAACTTAAGATCGTATCTAAGTTGTTGACTAATAAGAGTATTTAGAACACATGTTTCTATTCATTTAATCTTAAGAGAGAACATCACTTAACGAGTATTTGTTAATGAACTTAATTTTATATCAATGATCCATATTAGTTTGATAACGTAGGTGACCTGAAACTAAGATTCGTTATTAATTTTCCAAATCTGAATATTTTCATTTATTTCCAATTTTTGTTGTTTTTAATTTCTAAAAATAACGTTACTTGAAACTCTCTCAATTTGTTTTAGTTTTCAACTTGTGAAACATTTACCAATAGATTTCTCGTGAGAACGATCTCAACTCTTCACTAACTATATATTGTATTATTAGAGTTGGTATTAATTTGGTTGCAGGTGGATGGGTCAGTCTGTGGCTCGACGGGCCACAGGTGGCCCAAGCCAACCCGACCTGCCATATCTTTTTTTAAAGAAAAAAATTAACGGTTGGGTCATGGGCCGGGCTCTTTTTGACATCTCTACTTTTTAACAATCCAATAAGCCTTATGTTTTAATTCTACCGGTAGATGACAAGATTTACCATAAACTAACCTGTATGGAGACATACCAATTGGCGTTTTGAAGGTTGTTCGGTACGCCCATAATGCATCTTCCAAACTCAAACTCCAATCTTTCTGGCTTGGATTGACAACTTTTTCTAGTATGAATTTAATCTCCCTATTGGACGCCTCAACTTATTCACTTGCTTGTGGGTGACATGCTGTAGAAACCTGGTGTGTGACACCATATTTCTTCATCAAAGCTTCAAAATTTTGTTACAAAAATGGGTTCCTCGATCACTAATAATAGCTCGTGGTACTCTGAACCTGACAAAAATGTTAAATTTGACGAAATCTATAACAGTTTTAGCATCATCAGACAAAGTAATCTTGACTTCAACCTACTTTGAAACATAATCTGCAGCAAGCAAAATATAATTCTTAACAAAAGAAGAGGAAAAAGGACCCATAAAATCTATTCCTCATATATAAAAAATCTCACATACCAGAATGTTAGTAAGTGGCATCTGATCTCTCGATCCCAAGCTACCTATTCTTTGACAACGATCACAAGACTTACAAAACATGTAAGAATCATAAAATAGCTTAGGCCAAAATAGTCCACGTTCAAGAATTTTACGAGCTATTCTTTTGGGGCCAAAGTGTCCCCCACACACAGATGAATGGCAAAAATTTAATATAGAAGGAATTTCATTATCTGCAACACACCTTCTAATAATCTTTTCAGCACAAAATTTTCAAAGATGAGGTTTATCTTGTATGTAATATTTAACCTCTCTTTTAATTTTATCTTTTTCAGCTCTAGATAAATCACTAGGTAAGGACTTAGTCACTAAGAAATTTACTATGTCAGCATACCATGAATTACTTGTTGAATTGTGAAGAGACTTTCATTCGGAAATTCATCTTGGAGAACATCAGATGCATTAGTTGGAGTGATCTGGCTGAGATGATCGGCCACCAAATTTTCATCTCCCTTCTTGTCGCGTATTTCCAACTCAAATTCTTGTAGGAGTAAGATTCATCAAATCAACCTTGGTTTTGCTTCTTTCTTAGTCACCAAATATTTCAGAGCTGTATGATCTGAATAAATGATCACTCGTGTACCCCATAGGTAAGACCGAAAATTTTCCAACCCAAAAACTCTTTCTTCGCCGTGGAATAATTCTTCTGAGCATTGTTAAGTGCTATGGAGGCATAGTAAATAACATGAGATACTTTGTCCACTTTTTGGCCCAAAACTACTCTAACTGCATAATCCGAGGCATCGCACATTAGTTCGAAGAGAATGTCCCATTTCAGTGGCTAAATAATTGGAGCTGTAGTAAGTTGTTCCTTTAGTTCATTAAATGCAATCTTGCATGGCTCATCAAAATCAAATTTCATGTCTTTTTGGAGTAGTCTACACATGGGTTGCACAATCTTCAAAAAATCTTTGATAAATCGCTTATAGAATCCTGTATGACCAAGAAAAGGGTGAACTTCTTACAGTCGCTTAGTAAGGTAAAGATCCGATAACATCTATCTTAGCCTTATTGACTTCAATTCCCTTAGATGAGAATGTATGACCCAAAATCATAATTTAAAACCAAATTAGTTTCAATGCAACGTTTAAGCATTTTCTTAGGGTTAATAATGCATGTTTCAAAAGATTCTCTATAAGCTATAAAATCATCCATGAAAACTTCCATACAATTTTCTACAAAATTAGAGAAAATACTTACCATTAACCAGAATTGAGTAAGATGGAGAAGTGATACAGGCCTCAACCCACCTAATGAACACATTTGGGAAACCCAAAATCTCCTAAGTTTGAAGGATAAAGCCCCATGCAACATAGTCAAAAGCCTTTTTGAAGTACACTTTTATGATACAATTAGGAGGGTTATTCTTCCTCTGATACCCTTTCATCAATTCTTGGACAATAGAGACATTATCAATGTTATGAATACCGTACCGGACTTGGTACCGGATTGAGCTCTGAAACGAAACTGTACCGGTACCGGTCGGTACCGGGTACCGTTTCGGGATATTTTTAAAATTTATAAAATAGTCCCTAAACTTTTTAAAAATTGCAAAACAGTCCATATTG
>JAOSBL010000004.1:27689317-27703468 GCA_027568915.1 Erythroxylum roraimae
GGGGGTTAAAATCTGTGCGGTACCTGGATCCAGAGCAGGTCCTCCCAACGGGGGTTAAAATCTGTGCGGGTCCAACAGCCCTGATCCAAGAATTGTGACTGTGTGCTTAGAAGGGTTAGAAAACATCTTAAAGGTAGGGGAGGCTGATAAGAATTTAGGCAACAATGGGGGTATAAACCTTTATGCTCAAATGATTGACGATGCTGAGGGCTTGGAGAAAATCGAAAATCTACAGGCTCATGACAATACAGAGATTTATGAGAAGGCAGTGAAGTTTCTTGAGACATATTGGTTAGAGGAAGAGGATGAGACAATGCCACCAGGGGATGCACCCCAATTACCCAACAAAGAAGAAAGTCGAGAGGTCTTTAGATGGGCAAATTGTTGAAATAGTTTACAAGGGCAGTCAATCATCCTCATCAACTTCTATAATGAATGAGATTCAAGATCAGTCATTTGCCTCTCGTGGTAGTGTTCATCACTAGGCCTTTCTCCTTGCAGCACTGGAACGAACAAACAGGGTTTGGCAAAAAGTAAGCCGAAGGATCCATCCAAGCGTCATATTGATATAAGAATGTATAATACAAGAAGTTTGATATGTGTACTCATTTTGTTATTAATTACTGTGTTATGGCATGTTTGCGAATTGCAATTAAATAATACATTATTTGCAGGTATGAAATTCTTGTGATACATGAATAATTATTAAAATTAATGATATACTAAAAAAATTGAAGAATTATTAGATAAATAAAATTTATAAATAATATTGAATAGATATTAAATAAATAAGATTAAAAAATTGTATTTTAAAAAATAATTATTAAAATTAAAAATTATTAAATTAATATGATTTTCTAAAAATGGAAAAAATAATAAACATAATAATAAAAACGTCGCGGAAGACATTCTGTGACGTTTTTAGCTTTCGCGACGTTTTTTTGAAAACGTCGCGGATTCCTTAACATTCTGCGACGTTTTAAAAACGTCGCGAAATGTTAGACAATCCGCGACGTTTTAAACTTTTAGTGACGTTTTTGTAAATGTCGCGAATTGTCAGTATTTTTTGTGACGTTTTACATAAAACGTCGCAAAAACCTTTTGCCTACACCACATTCTGCGACGTTTTTTGTGACGTTTTTTATTGTCTTCTGCGACGTTTTTGGACATTCTGTGACGTTTTAAAAACGTCGCAAAATGCCTTATTTTCTTGTAGTGTATCAGAGGACATGCAAGTGGTATTAAGACCAGAGGTCAATGAAAATGGATTAGTGGAACGACAGGAGATCGTAAGACTTATAAAGACGTTGATGCAAAATGAAGGCGGAGCTAGTAATATTCGTCAACGAATTAACATACTGAAGGAAGTTCTGGTTAGGGTAGTAGGCAACGAGGGAGCTTCCACCAAATCTCTTAAAGAAGTGGTTGATAAATGGAAGAATAAGCAGAACCAATAAGGGTTTGTTTCAATACTGGTTCCGTCCTACATTTCATAGTTTCATTATGTGCTTTTTGAATGTCAAATTGTCAACTTCTAGGTTATTGTATCAAGTTGGAGTGTAAAAGTTGCAGTTTACAATTGGTTGGAAGAATATTCAATTAATTGTAACTCCTTGACACCACGGAAGCAAAATATAAAAAGTTCTCATTAATAAAAAGCAATTTTGATCTACGATAGGAGTGAAAAGAAACGATCACAAACGGAGTAGGCAAAAAGAATAGCTGCAGAATCCAATTAAATGCGATACGTGCAACTTCACTATTAGAAAGACAATTGTCTAACATATAAACATGTCGATACAATATATGAATATATGTATTGTTAATTAAAAAATTTTATTTGAATTTCATTATATTTTTCAAAACATTTATTTAAATTTGATTATATTTTTTTAGAAGAAACTTGTTTCTTTCTTGGTGATTATCTATTATTTATAGATAATGTTATTAAATGTATTATAAATAGTCAATGATAATCAAATGTCATATCTATTGAACTCATCATATGTGTCCTTTCATTATTATCTTCTACTCACACATGATTGAATTTGATTAATAAGATTTTTGCATATTTTCATATTTGTCCAATAACTGGTTTGATTAACATACGACGAGAACTCATAGTCATATATCCGATAGAAATATAAGACATCTCGATTAACAAATCGATCCTTAAGTAGATTTTGTATGCTTTACTTTAAGTTATATCTCATAATGAATCTCTTTTGATCTCATTTATTTTATCGTGTTATAAATGTATTCAATTCTTTTACTCAGAGTTATTGGTCATCTTTGAATGCCAAATTTCTTACACGAGTTAACAATCAAAAAATAGCCTTCCTTAATTCTCAATTCTCTTGAATTTAATTTAATTGACTTTCCTGAAATTGTCTCATAAGACCCTAATATAATCTTTCGCTAACATTCTAAACTAGCAAACCTTAAATTTAATTCTTAAGAATTAGTAAGAGTCTTAAAGGTATATTAAGAAGTTCATTTACCTTTAGGGTCTCACATAATGTAGGTTAAGATCTTTTGACTTATATCAATTCCTTTTATGGTTATTTTTTGCACACATGGTAAAAGTCATGTGTTACTGTATTAACTCCAATTAATTTGGAGTGTATGTCTTTTATAAATACAAGATCATACAAATGTTGGGTTGTACATTAAGAATTTACTTATCTACTCTTAACTTTTATAACTCTTATCTGACAACTTAGATAAATTATGGTATCTATATGATCACTCAAAACCAATTTATTTTTTACTTATCATTTAAGTTAGAATTCGTGATTTAAGTTTCTTACTTTAGTTGTCTATTATCACCTTAATAATAAACTTAAAACCTGCCTCCTCTCCAGTCATTACAAAGACTATAGTCGATTGCCAATCTTTATATGCCTGATATACTCTTTAATTCTTACGGAAAAAAATGTCATTCAAAATAAACATATTTAATAATCAAGTATTAAACAATGTCAAATCATAATTATATTTACACATGACAATACATTAAATAAACATATATAAAGAAATGTTAATTATTAACATTTCAATATCCACATAATTCTAATGATTTCACAAGCCCAATGTCTGTATTTTAGGAAATTGGTTTTGTTATTGGGTCAGTCACCATATCTTATATAGATATATGCTTTATATTCATTTCTCCTTGTGCAACTATATCTTTTACATAAGTGTATCTGGTATCTATATGCTTGGTTTTGCTATGAAATTTAGGGTCTTTTGTATAAGTAATTATTATTTGACTATCACAATTGATTATTACTGCGTTAGTCTCGTTTTGAATGTCTCCCAAAGTAACCAAGAATCATCTAAGCTCTACCATTTCTTGTGTTAGTGCTAAAAATGTTTTAAATTGAGCTTTTATTATGGATAAAACAACATATGATTGTTTTTACTTTTCGTATACCCTTGTATATGTAGGTCATTGCCGTAGTAATACAATGCATAATCAATAGTATCTTTTAGATGCCTTAATATTCTCTTTACTGCTTTCGAATATGCTTGTCTAGTATTTGACTGATATCTACTCATCATTTCAATAACGTAACAAATATTTGATCTTATACACATCATGAGAGAATAAGAATTCCAACTTCACTGGAATAAGGATTTTTCTTCATTTGTTCCCTTTCTTATGGCTCAGATGGGCAAAACTTCTTATTGAGACCTCCGCCTTTAACAATAGGATTATTTATTTGTTTGGAATCTTGCATACAGAATCGTTCTAAAATATTTTAAATATAAGTTGCTTGAGAAAGAGACAATATTCATTTTGAACGATCTCTTAAAATCTTTATTCTAAGAATATATGTAGCTTAACCAATTTCTTTCATCTCAAATTCAGATACAACCAATTTTTGATATGCTTGACAAACTCACAGTCATTACAAGCAATTAAAATGTCATCCACATATAAAGATAAAATTGCAAATTTATCTTTGGATATCTTAATATATATATATATATAGTGGTTTTCATCAAACATATGAAAAATCATATAAAAGAATTATATTATGAAAACACACATACCATTGCCTTAAAGACTACTTCTATCCATAAATCGATTTCAAGAATCGATACACTTTATATTCTTGGTTTGTCTTATTGAAACAAATTAGAGAAGCAGTCTTTACATTCATTTGATATAATTCAAGATCTAAACTGGTTGTTATATAGCCAAGACTAGGCGAACTAAAGCAAAACTCACAACGGGTGAAAATGTTTTGTCATTATTGATTCCATCATGTTGTGTATATCCTTTTACCATAAAGCGTGCTTTGGATCTTTCGATACTACCATCAACCTTTCGTTTTATTTTAAGAACCTATTTGCTCATAATAGCTTTGCGCCTACTAGGGAGATCAACCAAGCCTCATATTTGATTTAGTTTAAAGAAGTCATTTCTTCTTTCATTGCTTTCATCTATTTTTCTTTAGCAAGATCATTAAGAGCCTCGTGTAAATTCCTTGACTCATCATCTTCTTATGGGATAATCATGTAAATTTCCCCTTTAATGTCAAAACGACGTCATGGAATTATGCATGGTTACTTTGACATAAAAATGATTCATGAGAAACAACTTCATAAACATCTTGATTACTCCCACTCAAATTAGATATGATAGGTAAACTTTCAATATATTGTAATCTTAACTTTCCTTGAGTTAATTCTTCGAGTTCTAAACTACTCTCATTCGAATAAAGTTCCTTTTCATGATTCTTGGTAGTGGAATCATTCTAATTAATAGCTTCATAGAGAAATATGTCTTTTCCTATTTCTCCCTGCTTTGGGTCATTCTCTAAGAATGTGACATCTCGGGATTCAAATTCAATTACTTATTTATTAACTTGTTAACTTATAAGCACGTATCTTTTTAGTGTTTAGAGTATCTAATAAAAATACTTTTCTTCCCTCTTGGGCTTAGTTTTCATATTTTTTGAAAATTAAATAAATATTTCTATTGAATAGGGATAAGGAAATACATATCTATAAATGATTTACATCTAGCAAAGCATATAAAACACTAACAATAGTTTTAGTGACACCATGTGTACATCCACCATATCTACAAAATGCAAACCAACACTTGTTTATTGGATGCAATTTCCAGTCTAGGGAGTAGACACCCGTGTAGGGGTATGTGATAACCTCATAATGGATCAGCCTTTGTTTAATCTTCCTAATGTGTCCTTTGCCAAATTTGAAGAACTACCAGGGCTAACTAGGGCAGTATGGCTCCATGGAACTCAGTAAACAACATTCGAAGCAGATAAGGAAGTTTTAATATCAGACTTTTAAAATTTGTTGTAATTTTTTTTGCACTTGTAAGAGTAACTAACTGAGTATAGCTATCCACTTATATGTCCACTGTTGAAGGCAGAAACTCCTAGGACAACCGAGGTTAGCAGGGACAAGACAACTCCAAGGAACTCAGGGATCAACACCCTAATAGTTATTGAAGATTTTCCCTAATTTTTCCCTTAATCTTTAACTATTCATGTCAGATTATCTAGCACTTGCAATAGACTATAGAGATTGAACACTACAACGAAACTGACTTTTAGCTACGTTTTTTTTGCGACGATTTTCAAATTCAGCTTTTGGCGACAATTTATGAATTCGTCTCCAAAGTCAAGCTTTGGTGACATTTTAACGATTCATCGCTAAAGGCTTATCTTTTGTGACAGTTTGGACGTTTCATCGTTAAATGTCGAAGATTTGGCGATACTTTGAGGATTTCGTCACCAAATGTTCAACATTTGGCGACCATTAGCTTAATCGTCGCTAAATCTTTGACATTTGGTGATGAAATGAAAACACCAAATGTTTGAACTTTTTAAAAATTAAATGAAAACACGCGTTTCGTTTTAAATGAAAACTCCATCTTCATTTTTTTTCTTCTACCGTCATCTTCCTATACATTTTGTTTTCTCTCCTTGTTTCCGCCATCGTCATCATCTTCTTCCATCACCTGCCATCTTCATTGTCGTTGGTTGAGTTATTTGGATCTAGTTTTTCTTCTAATGGTGATGTTGTTGTATTTGGGTGTTGTTTTCTGCTAGGTTTTGTGTTCAATTCGTGTGTGTTGTGGTTTTCTTGATGGCAAATGTGAGTTGTCATAATAATGAAGATGGTGATATGAGTAGTGCATCCAGAATGGGTTGATTGAAGCTTAAAATCAAATCTGAAGGTTGTTTGAGTACTACCTATTAAGTGTTCGATGAAAGTTCTATTAGAGCTGATTTTGGTGTTGTGATTTCTAATGTATGCATTTGCTTCCAATTAAAAATTTCATGCTATTTACCATTTATTTTCCATTCGGGGTTGATTATTAATTTGTTATGACTCAAACCTACTTGTGCTTTGTTGTGTTATGTTGTGTCAATTTTTCATAATCGCTTTTTCTCCATTTCCTTGAATGCATCTGTGTTTTAGTTCTGTGGTGAGTTTGTTTCTGGGTTTTTGTTTGTGTCAAAGGTTGAGGAAGCAAGCGAGAACAGTGTCCCCGTCGTGCAAAAGCCTAAATTCTCCCATCTTGTGTAAGTTTCTGCTTCTTCCCTTTTTTACTTTAATTAAAGCTACACCATTGCCATTATTTTCAAGCCTTACTCCTTTTAATCTCATGATGCTCTGCTTTTGCCTATGTTCTCAGAGCCTTGGCTTTACTTCTCGGTTATATGTTGAGAAATTGGACGAGGGATGAAACATAAAGTAAAGTTGTGCTGATGAGTTGTGGATCTGGGCGTTAAAAGCTTTTCTTTTTAACGTCGTCAGATTGTCCTTCATATTGAATTGTCCGTCGTCTTCGATTGTCTATCGTCTCCATTGGCTCGAATTATGTAAGTAGTGAAGATGAAAATGAGTCTTAGTCATTAATTTTTTATTTTTTATTTTGCATATAAGTATTTTTGAAATTGTAATTAACATCTTGTACATTATCAAATTTAATGATATTTTATTTTTTATATACAATGTTTCGAATTTTCAATTATTTTTATTATATTTTGTATAATAAATTATACAACAAAAAATCTAAATATTACATATAATAATATGGATTTAAAATCTCACCAATAATTATAATTAACATGATATAACATTTAGTTATAATATACATTAAAAAATTGACTACATTTTACAAAACGTAGCTAATAACTTTTAGCTACGAAAATAAAACGTAGCAAAAATTTATTGGCAACGATTTAAAAAAACATTGTCTATAGTTTTTCGCTAAGAAAATAAAGCGTAGCAATTTTCTTAGCGAAAAACTATTAGCAACGATTTTTGAAAATCGTCTCCTATAGTTTTCTGCTATGGGGAATTTGCGACATTTTTTGTGACGAATGTAAATCGTTGCTAATGACTTTTAATGACAATTTACTTATTTTCAATGACGAAGTTTTCCGTCGTTAAAAGTGCCCTTTGTTGTAGTAGAATATGATACCGAATTGTAATAACACTTGAGAATCACTATCTATTCAGTATTATCTCCAAGTGAAGTGCTCTGTATAGTTAGATACGCTAAAAGGAGTCTGTCTCATACGAGCTTCACTTAGATGATTAGTTATATCCCCCAACTGCTCCTCATCTACAGGGATAAACTTGGTTTCCATGCCATTGACCAAAATAATTTCCCTAACGCAACATACCATTTGATCAACTGATAAATTCTTCTCTAATCCCTGTGTAGAAGTAGAATCTTTATGCAGCCTCAGGTTGCGTTCTCTCCATACGGAGTAAATACATCATAACAAGGTAGTTTTGAGTAGGAAACCTTCTTGCTTCAGGGAATTCACTTGGTTCTTAGTCCACTCAAAGAAATATGTCCAATCATGTGAAGCACTATACATCTGAAACAAAAGTAGTAGTCTAATCCAGCTTGAATAGGAGTAGCTACACTGGAAAAATAGATGGTTCCTGGTTTCAATATGGATATTACAGAGCAAACATAAGGTTCTATGTTACCAAAACTATTGATTTATGCCCTACAGTTAATCGCTTTGGTTATATTCTAGTGACAAATTATTTAAAGGCATTCTTTATCTTATACATGTTTAGATGTATATGGTAAAGTTCATGGGATAATTATACATTGCATATGAAATTATAATGAGATTCATATTGCATTATATATTATCCCTAAATTATTCCTAATCATTGTTCTATTAAGACTGGACATTAATAGAACGTAAAAAAAATAGCACACATTATGTTTTTCCTTATAAAGGAAGTAGTCGATCTCATAGTCTAAAGTATAGAGATACTTAAACAAATGTGTGGGTGCTTGTTAGATAACAAGTTCACTAAATAGACTTGATATGAGAAATCCATTTAGACATTACTTGTATGTTTATGGAATTCTCATTGTGATGATTGTATAAGTGATCCTTTGACTTGAGGTCTCCAAAGTTATCTTGTATAGGAATTGCTATGTTTTGATACTACTTATTACCTATTTAATCATAGGTTAGTCAATCAATAGTCATTGGATTTAGCATGAACTATATGGAGGTATTTAAGTAATCAAGATAGGATCATCACCCTAAAGTACTTAGGGAGAATATTCCATTGTTTTCTATTAGTATTGATTCATAAAATGTTTGACCAAGGTAAAATGACATTTTGTAAATATTTTACAAATGTCATTAATTGAATCGATAGCTAATGGCAGAGAACTAATATGATTGGACTCAAAAAGAGTAGACATTAATTCCATGATCTATCTAATCGCAACATTGTATGATGAAAGGATTGAATTATACTAAAAAATCATGCAGGAAAAGGTTAGTCAAAATCACTTTGACATTCTTAAATATTTGGGTGATCTTGATGCATTCCTAGACGCCAATCTTGATCTATAATTATAAAATGTTTAATTGGAGAATTAAAGATAAATTAAAAGGAGTTTTAATTTATCAAATTCTAATTATGAACTAGAATTATAATTTATAATCATTGCCAAAGTATTTAGGAACCTAATGGGTCTCACACAAAGAATGGGTTGAAGAGATCAAAGTTATTTTAATCAAGTTGGACTTGATTGTAAATTTTAAGAACATTTATGACTAAATATTAGCTATTTAATAAATAAGGATCAATATAAGATATTAAATCTTATTTAGGCATAATTGGTATTTAATTATAATTATTTGTAATTCTAATTAAAGTTTAATTGAAATTAGAATTTAATTCAATTAAATTACTAAAACTTCCAAAACCTATTATAAATAGGTTTAAGCTCTAATGGAGCTAATAATTCTTGCTTAACCCTCTCTGTAAGAGTTATAAAGTTTTCTCAACCTGTTTTGTGGATACCATTAAAAGCTGGACACTTGTGTGGCTACGGTAATTGAAAAGATCGATTTTGGAAACGGTTCGAGGGATACTATAAGAACATTATCAAATTTAGGAATAAGGTATGAATTTAGATTCACGCTTATTTTGATTTATGTTTTAATCATTTTGTAGAATGAAGTTGATCTTAGTTTCAGGAAACCAATTTGAGAAAAAGTTTCGTAATTATTCTGCTCCGGTTGGGATTGGATTTTGTCCCAGTTTCCCTACAAAACATCTATTCTTAGTTTTGTGTCTATTTTTACCTACCAACTAGCTAGCAAATGAGGCCTTGGGAAAGAGTGAATTATTCCAAATTAGCTCATACTAGCCCGCCTTTAATGAGAAGGTTCTAATTAGCTAAGAATAAGAAGCATTGGAGAAGATATGAGATATATATTTCTTCCTTGTATAAAGCACTTTGATTATGAAAAATCAGTGAATCCAGGATTGTCTTTAACCTGTTTGCCAGAATTTTAGTAATTACCTTATAAAGGAACTTGGTGCATGCAATAAGTCTAAAATCTTCAAAGGAAGAAGGACAGGAGGTCTTAGGAATGAAGCAGATATGAGTTGATCTCCTTCAGTAGCACTCACCTTGAGAATACCATATGGTCAGTTTTAAGTTTTTTAGATTCATTTGAAAAAACACATCTTCTATCTCTTTGTTCTCAACAGGCTTAGAGAATATTGCAGCTTACTCCTGAGAGATCCTCTTTTTAATGAAGGAGAAAAGAGGAGTTGTAGTTTCTTATGTATGAGAACATCCATAAAAACTTTTAAAGTATCTCTCAGCTTGTTGAGTAATTTCACTTCCATCTTGAAGCTTGAGGGAATGGATTTTATTTGTTTTTTTCTGGTCAAAATAGAGTTAAAGAAGAATTTCGTGTATCTATCACCATATTTAATCCAATTAGTTTTGGCCCTTTGTTTCATGAGGCTATCATGGTCTTTGGTGGTTGACAAGTAAACTCTCAAGAGAGTCTTTTACGTATTCAATAAGAGAGGGTTAGATCTATTGCAATATTTTCTTATATAACTGTCAGTTCTTGTTTAACCTTAGCAATAGCTAGTTAGATGGATGAAGCTCTTCTAATCATAAGGCCTTTCATCTCAAGTTTGATAGCCTTAAGCTTTTGGACACAGTTAAATTGGTGAGTTCCCTCAATTGTAAACTCCAAATCCTTCTGAAGAGCCTCAGGAAATCATCATCATCAGCCAAAATATTATTAACCCTAAAATAACTCTTTTTCTTGAATTTGGAAAAGTTCTCTACCTACATTGGTGAATGATATGAGAATAAAGGATCCAGAAAGGTAGACACACTATTAGGAAATTGGGTAATCCAATCTTGGTTCACCAAGGTGCGATTTAGTTTTTTCCGTAATGTCCATCTATTAGAATGTTTGTTGTTTCAAATGTAGAAGTGGCCCAGAGACTTGAAGTCAAAACTCCCAATTTACCCACTCTATCTTTGAAGTCAGATGAGAAGTTTCTTAGGTTGTAGTGTCCAATAGATTCAGTTTTATATAAGGTAGAATTTAAATCCCCACAGAGCAACCAAGGTCCATTCAATCTCTTCTAGAATTCTAATAAGCTATCCCATAAAAGTTTTCTTTGAAAAGCATGATTAGCACTGTATATAAATGAGGAGAAAAAGTGGACTTTTACTGAATAAGTTTTCATTTAAGATGAATAACTTGCATCTCCGTCTCAAACACTTCGACATCCACAAAAGAAGTGTCATATCCTATAATGATTCTTCCAAACCCATAGGCTTTATGGTTAGAGATAAATTTCCATCTAGAGCCCAGTTTATTAAGAATTCTAAAATTCTCAAGTCTAATTTGGTTTCCAAAAGAGCAAAAATCCATGGTTTTGTGTTATAAACAAAATCTCTTAAAACAGAGAGCTTTTTAGGGTAGTTAATCTCTTACACATTCTATGCAATAACTTTCATATATAAAAAAAAAATATTTTTGAAGCCCTTACCTTTGCTCCTGTTGGATTTTCTTTTGGTAGCTGACAAAAACTTCCTAATGAGAGGATCATCCTCCTTATTCACATAAAAGGGTGGAGGATTATTGTTAAAACATTTAAATAAGTTTTTAGGCTAGTTGATCCTTATCAAAAATTCATCAAAGGCTTTTTTAAATGAGAAATTCATGACAAATTTACTCAAGAAAGAAGGATTCAAATGGATTAATAAGGCAAAACAATCATTCATTGAACTCAAGTAAATTTTAACTTATGCTCTAGTATTAACTTTACCCGAGTTTTTCAAGACATATAAAGTGGAAGCATATGCAAGTAGAGGAGGATTGAGAGTTGTATTGATGTAAGATAAGCACTCGATTGCATATGTGAACAATTCCTTATCACTAAGATGTACAACCTTTTCATCATATTAGGAGGAAATCCTAACCTTGATTATGATAGTGAAGCATTAGAGTCATTATTAGATGGAGAGGCATTTTTTATAATTTACATTAGTCATAAAAGCTTAAATTTCTTGTTATTAGAACATCAAAAATTCTACCCCTTTTCAACAATTTTGATTACTTAAGGGTTTTTTTAAAAATTATTTTTTAAAAATTCAGAACAACGTGGTTGATGCATTTTCTAAGGTGTCGAACACTGCTTTTGTGTTGTATGATGGTCTCAGGAATTCGCTCCTCATTTTTGCAAGATGTTAAGGAAAGCTGAAGTAAGGATACATCTAAGTTTAGATGATAGCCCACCTCAAACAAGGTAATTTGAGACTTTCAGTTTATACTTAGAATTAAAAGCTCCTAACGTGGAAAGGCGAGTTGGTGATGGGCAATGATAAGACATCGTTGGAGTACATTCTGAAGTACAGAGTGTAGACAAGTAAAAAAACAAAGAGAAGCAAAGATTTGTAATGTTTTCCCCTTTACTTTATTGCGTTTGTTGTAAGAATAATATATACAAAGTTATGTATGATTCTAGACTATTCTTTACAACGGATTGTACAACATGAAAGGATTTGTTATCTATAGCTGGAATTCTATTGAGAATGAGATGATCCATTGTTATCAGGTGTAGAGTAGATTGTAGTGAGCTTGGATGTTGGTTTGTCAAATGGGCTTGAAGTTAAGCGTCCTGGCCCATTACAAGATTCTGTACATGGCTTTAGTATCAGAAGTGAATCCTTAACACCCCCACTCAAACGAAACCTAGGATTTTGTAGTAGGTTGAGTTTGAAAGTTAAATCCCTAAATCAAGTCGCAGAGAGGGGTTTGGTGAGCAGATTGGCGATTTGATCAGCAGAGGGCACATACCTTACTTCGAGAAAGCCATCGGCGATCTTATCCCTCACAAAATGTACATCAATCTCGATATGCTTTGTGCGAGTGTGGAAGACTGGGTTCTGGGAGAGAGAGCGAGCACCATTGTTGTCGCACGAGAGAATAGGTGGTCGTGGAGTGTGAAACTCAAGTTCTGAGAGAAGAGATGATAACCAAAGTACCTCAGTTGAGAGCTGAGAGCGAGCCTGATATTCAGCCTCGATGCTAGAACAGGTGACGACAGTTTGCTTCTTAGAGCTCCAGAAGACGAGATTGCTCCCAAGGAAAACACAACCACCGCTCGTAGACTTGTAGTCATCTGCAGAGCTGGCCCAATCGAAGCCGCTAAATGCCTGAAGTTCGAGAGAGGAGGAGGATTTGAACAGTAACCCTAGGTTGGAGGATCCCTTCAGGTAACGTAACACCCGTTTTAGAGCAATCCAGTGAGGTGTGAGAGGAGTGGAAAGAAACTGACTGAGCTTGTTGACTATAAAACTGATGTCAGGTCTCGTGTTGCAGAGGTACTGTAGAGCGCCAACCAAGCTTTGATACAGAGAAGGATCTGCAAAAGGTTGGCCATCATTGCGAGAAAGCTTGAGACCTGTGGAAGCTGGAGTGGAGCAGGGTTTGTAGAGATCCATATTAGCCTGAGTGAGTAATTCTTTAATATACCCACTTGTGATAGATATAGGCCAGTTGAGTTTCTGTAAACTTCAAAACCCAAACAATAATGTAAATTGCCCAGTGTTTTAAGGGCAAAATGTGAATTTAGCTTGCTGATAATGGATTGGATTGCGGATGAATTGTTGCCTGTTATCATAATATCATCCACATAGACTAAGAGGATGAGAATTGTTCCTTTGTGATGAAGGTAGAACATAGATGTGTCATTGTTTGAGTTACTGAAACCCCACTGTAGAAGAGCAGTCTTTAGCTTATGATACCAGGCTCCTGGAACCTGTTTTAGGTCATAAAGGACTTTAGATAGCTTGCACACATGATTAGGTAGATGTGGGTGTTGGAAACCATGAGTTGAGTAATGTATACAGTCTCATGAAGTTCACCATTGAGAAATGCGTTGTTGATATCTACTTGTTAAATACTCCAATTTGAGAAGCGGCAAGAGATAAGACAACTTTGATGGTGGATGCTTTCACCACTGGGGAGAATGTATCCAAAAAATCAATTCCAAGAGTTTGGGAAAAACCCTTAGCCACAAGGCAGGCCTTATGCTTAGCCACAGTCCCATCAGCATTATACTTGATCCGAAAAACCCATTTAGTACCTAAAATATGCATGTTAGAGTCATAAGGCACAAGGGTCCAAGTGTTGTTGTTCTGTAGGGCTGACATTTCTTTACATATGGCTTTGTACCAAATTGGATTGTGAAGGGCTAGGGAAACAGAATCGGGTTCGGGAGAGGGACAAGAGTGTAGGGAAGCAGAGTAGATTTTGGGTTTGAAAATGCCACTTTTGGCTC
>JAOSBL010000004.1:27703568-27721715 GCA_027568915.1 Erythroxylum roraimae
CTTTGTAAATGGGATTGTTAAATGTGGATATTGTTACTTATGTTAATTGGTGCCAATGGCAATGATTGTATGTGTTTATGTTTGGAATGGGCCCGAATGGCCCAAAGTGGATTGATTTATTAACGTAAAGGGGTTATACATGAAATTGGACCCTAGTGAATCATGGAATTGGGAAAAACAAGGTGCTATTGACCTTTAACTTTATTTGGGCCCAAATCGAAAATGGAATTCTGTATTTGTTATTGTTCAAAAAAATAAAATTATACCGATTGTGATTGATTGATTGTTCTAGCATGCTACCTTCACGGACACGGACTCGGATATCACCGTCGATGTCGGGTTCGGGTCTTGCGAAAGTGGGGTGCTACAGTAAAGGTAGGTGAGAATGGGCTAATAATGTGAGGCCAGTTTCAGTAATATGACGATGTTTTCTCTCGGATACATCATTTTGTTGATGGGTGAATGGACAGCTGAATCGAGGTTGTATCCCATGTTTAGCAAGAAAAGATAAGAAGGCTTTATATTCCCCTCCCATATTAGTGTGTAGGGCCTTAATTTTTCTGTTTAGTTGAAGTTCAATGAATGTTTTAAATTGAATAAAAGTTGCAAGTGCCTCGAATTTGAGTTTCAATGAGTAAAGCCATGTAAATCGAGTATAAGCATCAACAAAGATTATATAATATCTATGGCCTTCAGTGGATAAGAAGGGAGAGGGGCCCCAAATGTCAGAATAGATAATATCCAAAGGATGTTTTGCAGATATATCATGAGTCTGAAAAGGTAGCTTATGAAGTTTGCCTTGTTTGCATGAATCACAAAACTTTAAATCTTTGACATTAATAGGAATTTTCATTGAATCAAAAACACGTTTAAGTACACTAGGTGATGGGTGGCCAAGTTTGGCATGCCAAATATTGACATCATTCTTAGAAAGCTGAGTAGTAAAGGTTTGAGGATGAGAAATGAAGCCAGAAGTACACTGATGTGATGAGGGTTGTTTAGAGTGCTTCGGATGAGTGATATGTTGATTGTAAGGTGGGACATCAAGGCTGTAGAGGCCATTCCGCAACATCCCTTTGAGAAGAACTTTCCCCGTGTCCTTGTCCTTAAACAAACACATTTTGTCAGAAAATTTCACAATTATCTTGTTATCACTTGTGATTTTGGAAATGCTTGATAAATGTTTGGTGATGCTTGGAACATGTAACAGTTGATGTAAAGACAGTGGTGTGTGTTTATTATTGTGGAATTGAATATACGAGGAACCAATATGTGCAATAGGGAGAGAGTTTCCATTACCTACTGTGAGATGATCATTACCAGCATAGTCTGAGCTAATGGAAAGGTTATTTAGGTCAGCATTATCATGATTTGTGGCTCCAGAGTCTACATACCAGGTAGAAGTACTAGATTGTTTAGAACTGATGTTTGATTGATGAGCTAGGAAGGTTTGAGGTGAACCACTGTGTGTGGAATGCTGCCCATTGTTTTGAGTTTGAGACTGATTCTTCCATTGCTGATTGCCATTTCAGGATTGATCAAAGCGTTTTTAACAGCGAAGAGCATCATAACCGGGTTTTTGACACAATTGACAGTAGAGACGATTTGCACCATTCCATCGACCTCCTCTGCCTCGACTCCCTCTTCCTCTAGAGGTATGACGATTTCCTTAATTGCGGTTTTGTGTTTGATTTCTGTGAAATGAGGCAAAATTTGCTGAAGGGGGGGAAACATTAATAGTTTGAGAGACTACATTTAATTGCTCAAGTCTGGTTTCATGCATCATGAGACTGTATTGCACCTCCTATAGAGTTGAGTTCTTCATTGTGTGGGTTAAAAGAACCACTATTGAATCATATTTATGCCCTAAACCATTTAAGGCACTAAGAATTAGTTCATGGTCAGGTACAGCATGTTCTGCTACCATAAGAGAGTCTCCAATAGTTTTTATCTTCTGAATATAATCTGAAATGGTTTGAGAGCCTTTTTGAATGGTTGATAGTTGCTGTTTTAGCTGCAGAACCCTAACCATTGATGTCTGTGCATATAAACTTTCCAATATTTTTCAACATTCAAGAGAAGTTGAAGACTGATTTACTTGGCCAACCACATCCTCACCTATTGTGGAGAGTAACCAATAGAGGAGTAATTGATCTGATCTGCGCCATAGGCGATAATCAGAGTTTGCAACAAGCTGAGGAGCTTCTGTGGAGGATGAGACAGTTTCTGTGATAAACTGTGGTGGTGGAGAAATTTTAGAAGAAATTTAGTCTTCTAGTTCAAAAGCTCTAGTGGCTGCTATCACTTGTTCTCTCCAATTGATGAAGTTATTTTTATCTAACTTGATTGGTAGATTGAAGTTCAATGTTTTAGCCAAGGCTAGAAAGTCCAACAGAGGTGTGCTGCTAGACTGCCAAGTATGGGTAGAGTAGATGATGATGATTCATGAGCCATTTTGACGTTGGTCAATAATGGGGCTCTGATACCATGTAGAAAAGTAAAAAACAAAGAGAAGCAAAGATTTGTAATGTTTTCCCCTTTACTTTATTGCGTTTGCTGTAAGAACAATATATACAAAATTATGTATGATTCTAGACTATTCTTTACAATGAATTGTACAACATGAAAGGATTTGTTATCTACGGCTAGAATTCTATTGAGAATGAGATGCTCCGCTGTTATCAGGTGTAGAGTAGATTGTAGTGAGCTTGGATGTTGATTTGTCAAATGGGCTTAAAGCTAAGTGTCCTGGCCATTACAAAATTCTGTACATGGCTTTAGTATTGGAAGTGAATCCTTAATACAGAGAACTTACAAGAGAGTTCAGGCAAATATGAACCAGTTGCTGTTCCTAATTGGATCAGGTTCTAATTAATAAAGCAGCAGCAATAAAGATAATCAACTTCCCAATGAACAGGGCGCAAAACGAATGAAATAGTTAGATAACTGAATAAGGAATGACAGGCAATTCGAAGTGGCTACTTGGGGGTATATGAAACTAACCATTTAAGCAACAGCTCATAAGACAAGGAGGATGACAAAAGCTGGTGCCTTTGTACTATAAACTTTCCAAAATTCTGGAGAAGGTGGAAAACATTAGCCTAAGTTAATAAGGTTGATGTCTAGGTTTTAACAAACGCACCACGTGAGAATATCTGTATTCTGTACCAAATTAATGTTATCAGTACTAAAAAGAAGAAAGAAGTGAAAGGAAGGGACATGGTTTGGATGTAGTAAAACAAGGTGA
This sequence comes from Erythroxylum roraimae, assembly GCA_027568915.1. Taxonomy (NCBI): domain Eukaryota; kingdom Viridiplantae; phylum Streptophyta; class Magnoliopsida; order Malpighiales; family Erythroxylaceae; genus Erythroxylum; species Erythroxylum roraimae. The sequence continues at coordinate 27,706,816 of JAOSBL010000004.1, forward strand.
GAGACTGTAATTGGGCAATGAGATAGCTAATCATTGTAACTGTAAGTTTTACGAATACTTGCATCATCTACATAATCCAAGTTAAGCCTGCTATATGTCTTCTTCTTCCAGGATCCAGCTGCGAGGGCAATGACCTATCATTTGCTGAGACCCCACCCTTTTGTTGTTTCCTAAGACTCCAAAAAGTCTCCTTCCAGAAATCTCAACTTACCACAATTTGTTGCTCCTGAGTGCTTCTCCATCAACGAAGTTGTACGGTTTTAGCATTGGAAATCCTTTCCCTTACATCACTATCTATCTATCTATCTGTGGTCTCAGAAATGACAACAGTTTTGGTGAAAGTAACAAGACCAACCCGTCACTGTGACCAAGGCCGAGCTCAAAATGCTCATGGACCATCCTCATTTGTTTGTTTCTCCAAAGCCTTTACATAATTTACTCTTAAAATTTCACTAAATTAGACTTTTGAGCTCAACTTGTTCTAAAATTTTATTTGTTATACGTTTCACATTAAAGAAAATGTCAAGCCTGAAGCATCAGAGAAGCCAATTAATCCTGTGAACTGAAATTTAGGTCAGGAACATTTGAAGTTGAATATCTAGTAGCCTCTCAAGTCTCACCAACTTCAAACTAAAAATTTTGGATACACATCGAGTAATCTAAACTCCAAATTAACGTTAACAAGACTTTACATTTCCATATCATAAGCTATATATTTTAAACTCCTGAATATAGATGTTAATTTTCAATATTTGTATTATAACATTGTGGATTAGATGTCCCATCCTTTTCTTTCTCCTACATATGATCTGTCTAACCGTTCCAAATAGAAAAACCATCAGAGACACCATTAATCCAAGCACGTTTTCACATTATTAATCCACTTGATGACAGTGGAAAGAACGAACAGAGACTTGCATCAACTTCTAGCCTCAATTGGCATGCCATTCGCATAAATAGGATTGGGTTGGAGACCAAGACAGAGACGAAGGTGAGGTCGGAGGAGAGCGGTGAGAAGAGCAGGACGAAGAAGTGGAAGCTACTATGTTGCCTGTCGGATTGCGAATCCTGAAAGGGACAACGTCTTCAAGCAACCCTTGAGGACCCATAATAATGGTGTCCGAGGCAGAGTGGTAATCATTGAGCGAGTCATGCGGGGGTCCCGAGCTCTCGTGGGACTTGGATTCTGATTCTGAGATGGTTCTTTTGGGCTTTTTGGGTGGTGGCTGATGATCTTTTTGGTGGGGTTGATCCAGCAGAAAATATGGGTACATGAAGTGTAAATGAAGTCCTTCGTAGGTTATGATATATGTGTCTTCGTCTTCGCTTGACATTTCCACTTGCTTCTTTGCACTGCATCTTCGGTTCGTGCACTTGTAATAGCTCCTGTTCCCATCACAAGACATTATCTTTAGGCAATAACTCACATCAGCTGAAAAAAGAAGCATTGCAAGCAATGATTTTTGGACATGTCAGATCTCTTTATGTCACTTCTCTAGCCCCTATGGGAAGACATAATAATAGTGTAGGATTGTCTTATCCAGCAATTCCCTAGTCGGATACGCAATTCATTAAGTCAACCTCTTTGACTTGAGAAGATGCTCCGAGGAAAAAAGTTCATGAGCTGATGATAAGAAGAAGTGATTACCTAGGATGGGGGCTATTCTTGATAGCTTTTTGACCGTACTTCCTCCATTTGTAGCCATCATCGGCCAACCCATTGCCACAGCTTTTCAGTTTAAGTGTATACTTGTTGTTCTCAAACTTACTCAGTCCTCCTTCCAATGTCGAGTCCCTGTGACAGAAAAGGAAAACTTGAAAGCGTTCACATTTTAGCAAGAACAGAGTTCCAAGAAAATTTTGTCAAACCTGGCTTGTGAAACTAATTGGAACGGGTCTCTTCTGCTGCTTGTCGTCGATAAGGCGTTCTCTATATATTGGATTGCTGGCCCTGAGTACAAAGTGGAAGTTAGCAGCTGGCTTACGGCTTGTTCATTGACAGAACTTGTTTCGGGTTCAATTTTCTCCTCGGGCAACAGAAACAAAGGTGGTTGATTGCCAAAAAGCTCTCTCACAAGCTCATCTTCTGTTATTCCAAACCGAGCTTCCATTATTGTTCCTAACACAAATCTACTGGGTTTTGCATCAAAATGAATACTATATCTACCTCTACGGCTCAGAACAAGAATCCAATAGAATTTGACAAGAAGAGAGTAGGAGCATAAGGCTCGTGAAGGGGAGAAGAAGAGTGGAGTAGATGAATAGAAGGAAGTTGTGACGTGTAGATACCCTCTTGACTTTTAAAAGCAATATTCATCTGTTGTTGCTTTCCTATTTTAACTCTTACTAACTTTTAACGGATACAGGAAAGTGAATTGTTGGGATTTGGCCTATTGGGTCATCTTTAATGATTCTTCAGCTACATGATATGTCAAAAATTTTCAGGAAAACTCCATGGGTAATATTTGTGGGAAGATGCAACTTTGGTCACCAATGTCTTCTTTTGCATGCCAAGGTAAAAAGATGGTGATTCTTTTGAGCAGTGGACAACGTTAGGTGATTTAAGAGTAGCCCTTAACCTTTCATGGTCCTATGCTAAGGCTTTCCATAGATGGGTCATCACATTTTTACACTACTTTATCTCTTACACATTTCAATGGCCTGAAGTTTCAGTGTCTTCTTTGTCTTCACTTGTTCTTATAGGGACTATATGAATTTGATGTGGTCCATTTCCAACTGACCCACGACCCCATTTCAACCAAAGCAAGAGTCATCCTTGGAGATTTTCTTTAATGCATCTTTAAGGCCTTAATCAATAATTAAAAAAACTCAACTTTATGGTTCAATTTATTTTGATAACTCTTATTATTAAAAATTAATTAATTTATTAATTAATAGTTCAATTTTTGTAAATTAATAAGTTCTTATAAACTAAAATAAGTCAATTAATCTTATTTAACAATCCATTTTTTAAATTAAACTTCAAATTCTTCAATATATAAGAATAATCTCTTTCAATCATATTTCCAATTCTTTAATTTAACCTTTAGCCAGTTTTACAATAGTCTAATTATGAGTGAACTTCTTAAATCTTAAACCTCTTATTTTACTTGTTTAACTTCCGATTTGTTATTTAAAACATTGGTCTTAATCTTTCTTTTCGGAATAATTTTAGTAACTTTTTTGAGCCAAACTTAATTCCCTTCCATGGATCAAATATATATAAAGATATGATCATGTTAGGTTTAATGTACTATAAAACTAATCCTCCCAATCGCTCTAGATAGTTTAGTTTCTTGACATTAAAAATGGATTGTAAGCTTACGTAATCAGACATAGTCAAAGCTTAAAGTACATGTTGTTTGTATCATTTCAAAAAAGTTATGAGACTAATAACTTATTAATATTTTCATTTAATAATAATAATAATAAATTATATACATACAAAGATATAAAAAAATCTATCTTGAACACAAGAGGACGATCCCGAGTGGTTGCTTCAAAGTGAGGGAAGTTAGTGTCTTTACATGGCTTTGACTTTGGGAATCCTCAACCTCAAACCCCACAGAAGGATAACGACAATGGGTGGGTTGACTGGCAGAGTGGGCTTAGGTTTGCATGGAGTAGACCAAATCCTCGTGGACGTTTGTTCAAAAGTCAAACCATTTATGAAGTGGGACCACGACAAGAGCATTGTGACACGTGGGAAACCCTTTTGGGTGTCGGAAATTAGTTCACGAGTAATGGAGCGGTTCGATCTGTCGCCCCTGACTCTCCTCATCGTCTTGAACCAAAACCTAGAGGTCCTAGATACCCTAAAAACCCTAATATCTTACTGTATTATCTGCATCTTCAAGTAGAAACAAAAAGGACCGTCCATGGTGGGACACATTTTTCGGGTCGGTGAGCCCGTTTAGAACTTGAAATGTTAACTCATCGAGCACATGATACTGGTCCATGGCCCATGGGGTTCATTCCTTTCTGGTTCGGTTGCATTTAAGTATTTATGGATTATAATATAATCAAATTAGGCCAATTCATAGTGTGGCCCATGAACATTTACATTGGGCCCGCGAAGCTGATGACCAGAAGCCCATGACTACATATTTATCTATGTTAAAAATATAGATTCCAGGCCACGAAGGGAGAACAGGAAACCGTCCCCGTTGACTCTGATTCAAAGTAAACTGACGGTCCAGATTCAATGCAGTGGCAATTTTCCCGCGCAAGCACCGACTTGAACCCCACGGTTTAGCTGTCCACGTAAGCTTCCTCCAGCTGTCAACCAACACCCACCGCTAGATCTAAATACCAAATCTGGTCTCACCAAAAAGTTTCCCACGCTTTCTCTCCCAATTCAAATTTTCATTCAAAAACTCAAAACTTATAAGACGTTTCATTTTTCAGCTTATAACCCGTTTCTCTACTCTCTCCGTCTCTCTACTCTCTACTGTTATTATGGAGGTGGATCAGAGAACCGACATGTCGGAGGAGGAAGAGTGCACTACTCCGAAATGCCGTATTACGACGGCATTGACTTGCCCTCCAACGCCTAAGAAGAAATCAGCGGTTGTGAAGAAGCGGGCCCCACCCAAAAAGGGTTATTTTCAACCGCCTGATCTCGACGTTCTCTTCTCCATGCCGACACGACGACGGGAAGCTTGTGTGTAGCTTCTCAAGCACTTTGGCATCTTGTTAAGACAAGCGCTTGTAAGGAGGTTCTACGATAGTTGTTAGAATGATTCATTTGTAGGTTCATATTCTTTAGTCTCAGTGCAGTGGTTTTCCTTTTTTTTTTGGTGTTCGTTTTCTTCTTGTGTACTCTGTTCTGTCAAGTATTCATTTTTTTTTTTGGAATCTTAATACGGATTGAACTAATCTTTGTTTGAAGTTGGAAAAAAAAAATTGAATGTGCTTTGTGGGTATTCAACTATTCAATGATTGCATTGTCAGGGCAATTAGTTTCATTAGCTGGCAAAAAGATTGGAATCTTTTATTTTACTTAAGAATGGAGGAGGCCCATAACGTGGACTGTTCAAAAAAAGAAGAAGGTTAAATCTTTATCAGACACCAAGAGCTGGGGAAAAATCGTTTGGAAATCCAATGATCAGATAGTGCGTAGTTTACTGGTAAAGATACAGCAGTAAGCAAAAATGACAGGTTTAATTCCTGGAACTGACAGTCACTAGATTGATAATGCTGTTCCAGCTGCAATTATTTATACGTTAATCACTCAAGTTTTACTTTCTTTCTTTGCTCAAAAGAAACAAGTTCTTGATGGGATGGGAGTGAAACTGTGGTAGAATAGGATTGTCTAGATAGTTAGGATTAGTTTTAACATTTAACCCAAGTTGTAAGAAGATCCTGCAGAGCAGGATCAGTTTTGACCAGAGACCAAGACCTTCCTGAATCCTGTGCTACCAAGATTGTTTATATGAACACTCATAGCGGGGTTTTAATGACACCTTTTTTGACCCAAACAATAGAAGTGTACTTCCTAACTTTCAGGAACTTCTCACAGGAGTGTGTGACCAAATTATTGGCTCCGCACCTGTTAACCTAAAACATTGAACGTTGAACACTCGAACCGAAAATCCTGAACATGAACTTTATGTGGGATTGTTTAGGTGAGACATCACTCTCCTCCGATGAGTTATCTGCAAGTAATCAACTTCACCAACAAAAACAAAACAATAAAATGAAAAAAAAGGCCCAAAGAAAGAGACAGTACGGATGCTTCTGTTGATATTGAACGCAATCAAAGATGGGGTTGTGTGACTGTGTGAAGAAGAGTGAGTCAATTCTTAATTAGTTGCAACGTCTTGAATTTGACGCCAGCGAGTAATGTTTTGATCTAGACTAGTTGTGGACGTGAACAGCCTATCAAGAGCTTTGCTTGACATGAAAATCACAACGTATTCCTTAGTTTCAAAGACAAAACAGGTGGAGACAAACGGCCCCAGTTGAAAGTAGGAACTACCTTGCAAATAGAGTAATGAGATTGTCAAACTCAAGTACATGTTTAAGGTTTCCAAATTCCAACTGCCCCAACTCCACTTATAAGCTACATTAATTCAACCAAATTGGGTAATACCGTAATAGTACAACCATGTCGGTTTGTATAGTAAGATTAATTTTCCAACTATGGGGGATTGTTCTAACTTTTAATTAATGTTTTAAAAATCGGACCGAAAGTTAAATCAATCGATATTAGACCGTCAAAAAATAAATTAAAGATTAAATAAAATTAAAATTAAAATTAAAAATACAATTTTAAAATAAAAATTAATTAATTAATTTTAATGTATAAGAAATTATTAATTAATTTTAATATATTCAATAATGTCGGCTCAAAGTACAACAATTATTAAAACAATCAAACCGAAAAATTAAAATCCGAATCGAAAAGTTAAATAGATTAAATTTTTTTCAATTAATTGGTTGATTTTTTAAAACATTGCTTACAACAACTAATACATATAATATATCTTACCTAATATCTTAATATTTTAGGTTTACTATTTATATATAGATTAACTTAAATTAAATTTAATTCCTTTCCATTATAGTAATAAAGTTAAACGGTTGAAGTAAATTTGAGTTTTAAATAAGCCGTTTAATATAAACAAAGTAAAAGGAAAAGCGATTCGCTTTCCAAGCTTCTTTTGGGGATTTGTACTTTGTGCCGACATTATTGAAATCTGAAATAATTCATCCAAAAAGGCAATCTATGATCCAAAAATGCCTACTTGGACCAAAGCAATTGGGAAGAGTGAATAGAGTCCAGTACAACCACGTCTTAACCGGAATTTAATAGACCTTAAAACTAATTCTTTAAAAGAGATACAAATTAAAAAAAAAAGATTAAAATTTAAAATTTAAAAGTTTGGAAGTTATAAAATTGACTAAATTTTAAATAAAATTTTAAAATTTTAAAAATAATTGAAAGAAATTATTCTTATTTATTAAAATTTTGAAGTTTACTTAAAAAAGATATTGTTAAATAAAATTTTGATTTTTAAAGATAATATTTATTAAAGTAAATTGAACCGGAAAGTTAAAAACTAAATCGAGAAGGTTAATTATTTGCACGGTCTCTCCCTTTGTAATAGACCGGACAAATCGTTTTGGGCAGCTTCCACATCAGGCGAATTCACTACCTCTTCAGCTCGAGCCATTGGGTGGGGATTAATGCCAAAGGTCCCATGGGCTGCGCTCGTGTGGAAACAGGTATTATGCCCCAAAGCAGCTTTTTTCTTGTGGCTCACAATTAAAAATAGATTGCGCACAAAGGATAGGTGGTTTGGCACTTATGATCCCATTTGTGTGTTGTGCAAGTTAGTTAATGAAAGTAGAAATCACTTGTTTTTTGATTGCGTTTATACCAAAGCAGCATGGAATTGAATCTTATTTATGATCGGTTTTCTAAACTTTACCTATGCCTGGGATGAGGTTTTAGAGGAGGTTATCCATGCTGCCAGGAGGCAAAACTGTGTTCTGCTTAGAACCTCTTTTCAGATGGTTCTATATCACAACTGGCGAGAGCGAAACAGGCGTATTTATAAGCAAATGAAACAACATAAATATCAGTTAGCAGACTGCATTATTAACTTGGTTCGAGAGGTCATAATTAGGCATGGGAAGCAAGACCAGCTCTGTTTGGCAATGAGAAGGCGTTGGTGTATTTAATTGTAGTTTGAGGCTGTCTTTTGTGCTCTAATTTGTTTCCTCTTGCCTTTCATGTGATGCTGGCGCATTTGTGATTGTGGCCCGGAAGGCTCTTTCTCTTTTGTCTTACTTTTATAGGTTTACTATTCTTTGTACATTGTTCTCGATGTTCTTTGGTAATTTATAATATCTTAAAATTTAAAAAAAAAACTTTACCAGTTGTTACAAGACTCACTCTTATTAACTATTCTTATTATAAATAATGGAAATAAAATTTTAATAAATTAATTTTTAATTAAAAAATGACTATTAATAACCATAAAAAATCAATCATATAATTGAATCATACTAAGTATTTCCATAGATCAAGACTATATATAATCTAATCTTTTTTTTAATCGAATCCTAATTTTTAGTTTTGAAAATAAAATAAGATAACCTATTCATTTTTTATGACATAAAAATTATATGATTTTTTGAATTTGCATTTAATAAACTTTCAAATATCCATAATGAAATCTAATAAACCAATTTCAATTCATTAGCTAATTTCATATTATAATTGGAGACCCAATTAGGATAGGTCATGCAAGCAATCAAAATTATGTTTATGTAGTTAAAGAAAAACCTTGCTTAATGAACACTCTAAAATTAAGCTTACCAAAGAAAAGCAAAGCTCATGAGACAAAACTAAAAGGTGACAATCTCTACCATACCTTTAAGCAGAGTTAATTTCAACGCCAAAAACATTCCTTGTGTTCTAAATGATAATCTTGTAGATGTCACCTAATCTCGTCTCTATATAATCACTCACTTTCCCACACTTTACACATTCACTGCCTTACTTTCTTGTCCACCAAACAAACAGTAAGACAAAGAGAAAGAGAGAGAGATGGGTGACCGTCGTCTTTCCTTGTTTGTTACCACTTCAGCTCTGCTGCTTCAGTTGAACGTCTTATTACTATTGCCAGAAACTACAATGGGCATCACAAGGCATTACACTTTCAATGTACATTCCTAAAGGAAACCTGGACTTGGATTCACCTTTTGTTTCTATATTTTCTATATCTAAGCTTGTTTTCTTTTGCCATCTTCCTTGAATTATAGATCGTGTACAAAAACATCACAAGACTATGCAACACAAGGAGTGTTGTGACAGTGAATGGCGAGCTCCCAGGTCCTCGGTTGGTAGCAAGAGTAGGCGACAGAGTTGTCGTTAAAGTAGTTAATCATGTCTCCTACAACGTTAGCATTCACTGGTAAGAAAATAAATGGATCACCAGTTTATAATAATCTATTACATTGCAAGAAACCAACAATGTTATGTTACGGTTGTGTAGGCATGGAGTGAGGCAGCTCAGAACCTGTTGGGCTGATGGACCTGCCTATGTCACACAATGTCCAATAAAAAATGGGCAGTCTTATACTTACAACTTCACAATCATTGGGCAGAGAGGAACACTCCTGTGGCATGCTCACATTTCATGGCTACGATCATCTATCTACGGACCCATTATTATTCTTCCCAGTCTTAATGAATCCTACCCCTTTGAGAAACCATACAAGGAAGTTCCCATACTTTTGGGTAAAGACTCAAGTTTCTACGCGTAAAACATTGATCATAAACTTTTGGATATGTATAATCTTAAATCTCTTGCATTTGGATTTCAGGAGAGTGGTTTAATGTTGACCCTGAGGCTGTCATTGCCCAAGCTCTTCGGACTGGAGGAGGTCCAAATGTTTCTGATGCATATACCATTAATGGCCTTCCTGGACCTTTCTACAACTGTTCTTCTCCAGGTATAGTGTTTCAGTTAGCCTTTACACACGTAATATATATGTTCTTGACTCTTCCTGATGATTACAGACACCTTCAAGCTAAAGGTAAAGCCAGGAAAAACATACCTTCTCCGACTCATTAATGCTGCGCTCAATGACGAGCTCTTCTTCAGCATCGCGAATCACACTCTCACCGTTGTCGAAGCTGACGCTGTCTATGTCAAACCTTTCGACACTGAGACGCTCCTCATAACACCAGGCCAAACCACCAACGTTCTGCTCAAAACCAAACCTCATTTTCCTAATGCTACCTTTTTGATGGCCACTAGACCTTACTTCACTGGCAGAGGAACATTTGACAATACGTCCACCGCAGGAATACTCACATACAAGCGTCCTTCATCAGTCCGTCACAAAAAGATTCCAACCTTCAAACCAACATTGCCCCCGATCAACTCTACAAGCTTCGTGGCTAATTTCACCAGTAAATTTCGTAGCTTAAACAACAGTAACTTCACTGCCACTGTACCACAAACTGTTGACAGGAGATTCTTCTTCACAGTTGGACTTGGAACCCACCCTTGTGATCAGAACACAACTTGTCAAGGACCTAATGGAACTAAATTTGCTGCTTCCGTTAACAATAACTCCTTTGCACTGCCAACTGTTCCTCTTCTCCAATCATACTTCTTTGGACGGTCAAATGGTGTCTTCACCTCAGATTTTCCTCAGAACCCATTAATTCCATTTAATTATACCGGTACACCACCGAACAATACTATGGTTACTAACGGGACAAAAGCTTTGGTTCTGAAGTTCAACACAAGTGTGGAGTTGGTGTTGCAGGACACGAGCATTCTTGGTGCAGAAAGCCACCCCCTTCATTTGCATGGATTCAACTTCTTTATTGTTGGACAAGGTTTTGGTAATTATGATCCCAACAAAGATCCTAGGAGCTTTAATCTTGTTGATCCTGTTGAGAGGAACACTGCAGGTGTTCCTGCCGGTGGTTGGATTGCTATACGCTTCCTCGCCGATAATCCAGGTCTGGAATCATAAATTTCTGCTAAAACCATGTTTTTCCAAATAACTAACATATGATTTGTTGTTATTAAACAGGAGTGTGGCTTATGCATTGCCACCTTGATGTGCATACCAGCTGGGGACTGAGAATGGCATGGGTGGTATTGAATGGTCCGCAACAAAACCAGAAGTTACCACCACCACCTTCTGATCTTCCACAATGTTGAGTTTGACTGACCATTGATCCGGAGTGGCATCACAGCACTGATTTCTTGAACATTTTTAATTCGTTTTGTCAAAGAAAGTGTACTTTTAAGTTTGTGATGTTTCTTCAATTTAATTGTTAATTTAAGAGATTCTTTTGGGGAGTGTTTGGGAAATGAAGAGACCCCAACAAAGGGGTTGTGTGATTTTTTGTTTCTTCAATTGTTAATAAGTTGGTTTTGATTAGCCATTGTCATAAGATTTCTTCCACCTTTCACTTTCTAACTTAAATGGCTCTTCCTCTTCATTCCACTTTTAATGAAATTCGATGTATTATTAATTTGATAATTGAGAGTTGACTCAACAAGGCACCAGTGGTCTAGTGGTAGAATAGTACCCTGCCACGGTACAGACCCGGGTTCGATTCCCGGCTGGTGCATTTAAATTGACCTTTCTTGTTGAATTGTAATTCCTTTTACGTACTCTTTGTCACCTAATACCACTTAACAGTAACATGATCGGTTTCATTCTATTTTCCGATTGCTATGACAGACAAAAGAATAGGCAAAGTGTCTAAAGGAGAAAAAGCATCCAACAACATAAAAATGGCATTAGCTAGCTACACTTAGATCATTGTATTCTACTCCACATCAATACAGAATGTGAAACTGCTTCAAACATGGTTTAGCAGAATTGTCAGAATGCCAATTGAGACCTGCATCTTTCTTTCTTCTCAAAGAAGCTCACCGTGACGATATAACCGGAAGAAGTCTGAAGCTGATGAAAGCCAAACTCTTCATTTCATTATTCCTACAAGAAGATAACAATGAGCATGCCATTTTTACATTTCATCTTCAGTATTATTGGTCATATACACATCTGGACGGTTGTGCCGGGCTTTATCCAGTTACAGCATAAGCGTAGAAAAGTATTGCTCGAATTCTTGATCAATTGTTGGTTTCCTGGTCGCTGGTTGAGAATCTGAAATCAAAGAAATTACATGTTATATTAGTAAGAGAAACTGAAGTTATTTAGAAAATTATTCAAGCTATGTCGCATCCAAGGAACAAAAAGTATCATTGCCCCCTCCAAATTACCTTGATTAAGGCTCCACCTCCCAGAGGAAAGGACATAAATATTTGGATTCAGTGTGTTGGAATGAAGAGCATCCTCTAGTTCTTCATCTCTATACAAGTCCATGAGTTCTTTTCCACACTCTGGGTAAGTATAATTTGCATCGCTTCCAAATTTTAGGATGGAATCCTCATGACAATGAGTGATTTGAAATCCGTGGTTGAGATCTACAGGATCAACCTTTGCTCCCCCACAAGCATCCTCCTTGCCAACACTCGTTCCGGCTGTGTCATCAGAATAAGACTGAGTAATTGTAGAACTGCTGCAGCCAAAGCTGAATGATGAAGTGGAGAGCGCATCAGAAGACCATATCTTTGAGATGTCTGAATCAAATTTAGAATCGCCACATAAAGATGAAACAGATTCAGAATCCCCCACGAAACTGTTGCTATCTTTTGCATGACTACAATCGTACTCAACAGCTAGTCTATCTGAAATTTCATTTTCCAGATCATGTTTGAAGAAGTCTTCTATTTCTTGGTTTTCCTCGACTCTTGTTAGAGGTTCTGTAGGCAACTGATGACCCCAGCATTTATGTTTTGGTATAGGCAAGCCTAATTGATCACCCTGTAACTTCCTTTTCTTGTTTAACTCAATGTTGTGGGAGTTGAGGGCATAACTGGCAGGAGAGCTGAAAGAAACAAAAGAAAACAAAGCAGAAAACCTTAAGAGCCGCCATTTTCAACAAGGTAGACTGAGACAAGAAATATAAAATGAGCCTGACAGGTCAATCAAGTAATTCTTTGCTACTTCAGGTAATTGAAAAAACAAGGCCTACTTGTTCAAATCACTTTGATGCTTGCCTTCAATTACGAAGAACAAGTGAAAACGCAAAGAATCAGCTTATTCCACAAACGAAAATCACTAATTTCAAGTTTTCAGTCAATTTTGTGGAAGGAATAGGCATTAAGAGCCAGGTGTGTGATCTTAGATTCATGGCATCATACTTAAACATGAAAACTCGAAGAATTTAACAAGAAAGTTGGAACAAAAAGGCAGAACGTGAAGCCAGTAACTGCAGATCACATCAGTTTATGCTGACTCCAACACAAAAGCAACGAATTCACTTTCCACAGTTCCTTTTTCACATAGAATAAATAGCTCTCTAACATGTTGGCATCAGATTACCAGTTACAGCAAAAAGTTTGATGCTTTTTAAGTACCATAATCGACGAAGAGACAAAGAAAGAGCAGTCAATGTAAAACCATAACTCAAACAGAGGAAAGTAGAGAAGTTGATTAATCAAGTGCAGAACCTGTTGAATCCAGATGGGTCACCGTTATCTACGTCCATTTTCAGGCAGAGAACGGCCGAACCCAAGAAAGATAAGAACTGAAGAGAGTTCCTTTCCTCTTGGAAAGCGCCGTCATCTGCATCCAATCTTTCACATCTCCGCCTTATCTTCTAACATCTTTTTTTCTGGGACTCCAATTGCTTACATGTTTATGCCTCGTGTATGACACGAACTAATTACATGATGACTGCTGTCCTCTGCTGACCATGTAAGGCGTCGTGCTACCCCAATCTGGAACGGCGCGTGAGCGGCGCCTAGGATGAATAATCCACTTCGTGTCCACATGGAGATCAGATCACCTGTCTAAGACAATGCTGTCTTACTCTGTCCAAGACAGAAACGGCGTCGTATTTGCTGTAAATATTGGAAGCCCGCGTAATCTGCTGTTGATTTGTGAAAGCCAAGTCGAGAACCAGCTTGGCCTTCACAAAGAAACATTTATGAAAGCCATGTTTACGCGTGCTTCTTAAACATGTACTTCTCCGCTTGTTATTACATGTTAATTATAATTCATAAACATTATTAAATTTATTGTTGATATTAAGTGTATTTTATTTATTTAGTATTATATATTAATTATAATTATTAAATATTATTTATTATTAATTAATAAATAATATTTCCATTATTATAATACTGTTATATATTATTATTAAATAACTTATTGTTATTAAAAATATTGGAGAGTATTGTTATTTATTATTAATTGTTATTCTGATTAAATTTAAAAAGCTTAAAATTTTCAATTATTATTATTATTATTTTCCGACTTGAGTATATATACTTATTATTATATACCTTATTAATAATTTAAAATATATTTATTATAAATATTAGTATTATAATTATACTTATTATTAAATTCCTTATTATGATTAAATCATATATCTTAATTTCTACTGTTATTATAAAATTGCTTATTATTATGAATTTTCTTCTAATTATTATTAAATGTAGTATTGTAATTAATATAATTAATCTTATAAAATATAATTATATTTATTATTATTTTCCGACTTTAGTTTATATACTTATTATTATAAATCTTATATATAATTTAGTTGTAATATTTATTAATATTAGTATTATTGTTATTATTAAATCCCTTTTTATGATTAAACAAATCAACGTCTACTGATAACGAAAATGGCTTTATATAATGTATATAGTCAATTTAAATTTTATTTATTATAAGCATAAACGTACATATTTATTTATTTCTCTTTATTCTAAAAGACAAATAATTTTTGCTAGTTTGTTTAATTCTTTTTTTCTTGATGATGACAAAAATAAACATATATTTTTATCCTTATAATTATTAAGAAAAAAATAATAAAAACTAAGGAACCAAATTAAGATTAATCAGCCATTTAATTCTTAATATTTAATGTCATTAATAAATACATAATTTCTTTAATAATAAGAATAAGAGTAAGTAGAAAATTAATAAATATCAAAACTTTAAATAAAGAAATTAATAAGAATAATCAAAGAACCAAAATAATTTTTAGCAATTATAAAATGGTTAATAATAATAAGGAATATACACTTATCAAATATGAAAACAATTAAAATGATAAGTAGCAAGAGTTGGCCTGGTTTGCCCTCGCGAGCCTGGCACATGGCCGCTCGCGAGGGCGAGCGCGAGCCAGGCCAACTCTTCCCTTATTTTTTTATTTTAACAGATTAATTAAAATATAATTAAGTGACTAATTAATTAAAAAAAATAAAATTTTATCATTTTTAATATAATTAGCACGTATAGTTTTTGTTTAATTATTTTCCTTTTCTCCATGG
>JAOSBL010000004.1:27751335-27763927 GCA_027568915.1 Erythroxylum roraimae
AATCCGATTTAACCTGTAACCATGGTTACAAACTCAGTCCCTTTGTAACACGATATCAAGATTACTCACAAGGCATGATACATGTCAACCTTTGATTAATCATAGTTTTTTGATCTCCAAGTTGACTGATTATAACAAATGACATTGATGACTCCTCATCATTTTATTTGAGCATGGCCATACATTTCTTCGGTCATACTTGTTAAGAGGCCCAAATGATATCTTTCTCATTTAAGAGAGGTACAAATCCCATCTACGTCATTCACATCCCTTCACATGATTTATTTAATGTCCAACATAAGACTACTTGTTATTCAGTTAAAAGTAACTTAGTCTAATGTCAAAACACTGAATTCCTCATATAGGGAACCATGATGACTTCAGGTTAGAGGACTAAAGTCAAACCATATTTAGAATCACTAATGACATGAAACCATGTAATGTTCTCTCTGTGAGTCGGTCCAATATATGTTCTTTAACATATATCCATGTTTCTGATTTGATAACTCATATCCATGATCAGAAAAACGTGATCATCAATCAGAACACATACTAGCCTTAATTCATTATTGTTCCACCAATAATGATCGACCAGGGACAATTTAGAACAGTATTATAATGCTTATGGTTTTACTATCAAGTCACGTACTTGATGACATAAACCTAATACTATTCATGGAACGTAAATCACATTACACAAACGATATACATGCTTATATAAAAGAATACCTCATAATATATTATTAATAAGTCATAATGTTAGGACAAAAGTCACATATGTCCATTGGCCTAGGGCACACTACTAACATAAAGGCCTCGACAAATTCTCTATGGTTAATGTGTGGTGACTTTAACACCACATTATTCAGATTTGATGCAGAAGGTAATTGTAACTTACACAATTATTCTTCAGATATGTATGATTGTATGCAGGAGGTGGAACTTACAAATATGAAATTTGAAGGGCATAGATTCACTTGGTCTAACAAACCAAGTTCAATTTGGCATATCAAGAAAAAGTTGGATAGGGCGATGGTAAATGTGGATTGGCTAAATTCCTTTTCAGGAAGTTCAGCAAAATTCCTAAACCTTGGTATTTCTGACCATACTCTAATAAGGATTGACAACTTGTTCAACTTTGTCAGAATCCTTCATCCTTTCAGATTTAACAATTTCTTGGCAAATATGGAGGGTTTTCAGGAGGCAATATTGAAGGGGATGGAGTATGATTGCTTTGGAACAAAACAATACATTTGCCTCCCAAAGCTTAAGTCTATTAAACAAGAATTGAAATTGACAGAATCTCTCGAAGGAAATTGATAAGGATAGAGATAAATTGTCAGCTATTCAGACTTCATTGGCAAATAATCCTATCGATGTTTCATTAGAGTCGGCTGAAAAGGAAGCTATAAAGGAATATTTGCAACAGGTGGATAACCAAAGCTCACTGTTGAAGTAGAGATCCAGAGTTAACTAGCTAAAGGATGGGGGCAGATGTACTAAATTTTTTTTTAACTCAGTGCAAGCTAGGAAGAATGTAACAGAATCACCTCTATTAAAATTGAAGCTGGAGAGGTTGTGGTTGGACAACAACGAATAACTAAGGAAACAAGAACCTTCTAGGCTCTGTAGCTTCCCCAGATTCTCTGTGTTGCAATACACCAGCTTTATCTCCCCAGATTTCTGCACTTCTCGCAGATAATAAAACTTTACCTTAAAATGCTTAGTTTTGCCATAAAACACAGGATTTTGAGATATTTCCAGAGCAACTTGATTATTCACATTCAATTCAGTTTCTCCAACATTAAAACCAAGATCTGTCAATAACTTTTTCAACCAAATTGCATGATTTGCAGCTGCAGTTGCTGCAATAATTTTGCTTCAGTAGTAGACAGAGCCATAATGTCTTGTTTTTTTGAACACCAAGAGAAACATGCTAATCCCATAGCAAAACAATAACTGGTTGTACTCTTCATATCTTCTATTGAACCAGCCCAGTCACTGTCTGAATAACCATACAACTCGAACCTCTCACTTTTGGTGAATTTAATCCCATAAGAAAAAGTTCCCTTCAAATACTTGAGTACTCTTTTAGTAGCTTTCATATGTAATTTACTTGCATAATGCAAAAATCTTGACAACACACTAATAGTATATTGAATATCTGGTCTAGTGGTTGTCAAATACATCAAACAACCCACCAAACTTCTATAAGTTACATTGTTTGCAGGTTCTGCTTCGTCTTCTTTTTGCAGCTTCTCTTTCTGATTCATAGGAGTTCCCACACTCTTGCAATCTTCCATTCGAAACTTCCTTAGAATCTCCTTTAAATATTTCTTTTGACATATGAAAATCTCACCTGGACTTTGCTTAATCTCCATTCTAAGAAAATAAGCCATCACACTCATATTTGTCATCTCAAATATCTGCATCAGATCATGCTTTAATTGATTAATTTGCTTACAGTCATTCCCTGTCACCAAACTATCATCCACATACAGAGAAATAACCACAATACTTCATGCAACTTTCTTGGTATACATAGTATACTCACTCAAACTTCTCTCATAACCCAAATCGTGTAAATAGCTATCCATTTTGTTGTACTATGCCCTGGGAGCCTGCTTCAAGCTATACAATGCTTTTTTTAGTCGATAAACTTTATCTTCATTCCCTGCAACACTAAATCCTTCAGGCTGCTCTACGTATATTTTCTCTTCAAGCACCCCATTCAAGAATGCAGATTTCACGTCTAATTGAAAAACAGCCTTGCTCAGCTGCGATTGCAAGCAGTAATCGAATGGTGTCCAGCTTTGCTACAGGTGCAAAGGTATCAAAATAATCTACTCCCCACACCTGAGCATAACCCTTCACCACCAATCGAGCTTTATACTTGTTGATCGATCCATCTGCATTTAATTTAACTTTGAATATCCACTTCACACTAATAATCTTTCTGTCATCCGGCTTATCAACTAACTCCCAAATGCCATTTTTCTTGATCATATTCAGCTCCTCAATCATAGCTTTTTGCCACTGCTCATCGCTTTTTACTTCTTGATAATTTGTAGGCTCAAACACAGCAACATGACATCTATGTCAGTAAGTGATCGCGTATCTCGCACTGGGATATCATCAATAATATTAGTAAGTTCTTTTTCCTTCTCCTGTGTTTGAACTGGTACATTCTTCACCTGTTCACCTTTGTCATCAGATGTCCAATTCTATGCTTCATTTTCCAAAAATTTCACATCTCTACTAATTATCACTTTAGTAGAATGTGGTTGATACACCCTGTATCCCTTAGAGTGCAGCCTATAACCAATAAACACACCGGGTTCAGCCTTTTGATCCAACTTATCTCGCTTCACTTATGGTACATGTGTATAGCACACATTACCAAAAACTCTCAAGCTCTTCACTGATGGGTTAAAATCATACCATGCTTCATATGGAGTTTTCTTATCCACTACTTTGGTAGATAATCTGTTTGATAAGAACACTGCTGTATTTACTGCCTCTGCCCAAAACTTTTTTGGCATATTTTTTTTTCTTGCAACAGACATCTAGCCGTCTCCATTACACCTCTGTTCTTCCTTTCACTCACTCCATTCTGTTGAGGAGAATATGGAAAAGTGAATTGATGTTGGACACCTGATTCTTCACATATAGATTTGAAACTTCCAGAGGTATACTCTGTTCCATTATCTGATCTTATTGCCCTCAATTTTTTTTCTTCACATTTAGTCTTAACCATCCTTTTAAAATTTGAAAACACTCCTGCAACTTCAGATTTTGCTTTCAAAAAATACACTCAACACATCCTGCTGTAATCATCAATAAATAAAATAAAATATCTGCTCCCATTCAATGAATGCTCTGACATAGTACCACAGACATCAGTGTACGCAAGTTGAAGTTGTTCAGATGCTCTCGATGAAGAACCTGTAAATGGAAGTCTAGTTTGCTTACCCAAAACACAAGTTCTGCAATTTGAGTTTTGTTGCTGCATCAATGGCAATCCAGAAACTTACTTAAATTTTTGCATGTATTCAAACCCTCTACTGTGACATTGCCCCAACCTCCTATGCCAAACTCTAAGTTCATCATACTACACTTTTAAAGCCCTCTCACTTCCTTTTGGATCAATTGTGAAACACTTGGATTTCATAGGTATATTAAATATCACTTCACCAATAGAATCAACAATAAAACATTCTTCATTTTCAAAAATCACCTTATATCCTCTTTGCACCAACTGACGAACACTAAGTAAATTTTGGTCTACATCAGGCACATACAATACATCTGAAATCAACTTAGATACATTAGGACCCTTAATGATCACATTACCTCTCCCTTTCACATTAATATATTCTCCATTTCCAATTTTCACTCTAGATAAGAAACTTTCATCGTAGTCACAAAACAAACTCAAATTACTAGTCATATGATGTGTGCAGCCACTATCAACTAGCCAACTACCATTATCATCTTCTGAGTTAAAACAAGAAATAGCAATTACACTATCAACTAGCCAACTACCATTATCATCTTCTGAGTTAAAACAAGAAATAGCAAATAATTGCTCTACCTCAGTCTATGCTGCTTATGGTGTATTTTTTTGTTGTTGTTGTGAATTCTTCTCTCTGCAAATGATCTCTGTATGTCCTATTTTGTGACAAAACCTACATTTCATATTAGGTTTCCTCTAACACTTATAGTAAGGATGATTATTCCTACTATAATGTTGACATGGTTCCCAAGAACCTTGTTTTCCTCTCCTGCTATGAGTGGATGCATCATAATTTCCTTCTTTTCCTCCTGATGATTCACTCTTTGATTTTTGTTGTTTGCCTTGATTAAATTGTTTCTTCTTTTGTCCTTCTGTGTACACTTTTGATTTGGCTTGAAGAGCACTTTCAGCAGGCTCATCTCTTCTCATCAGCCTTCTTTGCTCCTGTGCCTGCAGTGCACTCAACAATTCTGCCGACTTAATCTCTGAAAGATCATTTGCATTCTCAAGGGATGCAATGGTGGCTTCAAATTTTTCTGGTAGTGAAAGTAGTAACTTTTGTACCAGTTTCTCATCCTTCGTCTCTGACCCAAGAATTCGAATCTTGTTCGCCAAATCAATGAGTCTATCTAAATACTCCTTCACAGACTCATTGTCGTTCATCTGCTGCCTTTCAAATTCCCTCATCAAATTTAGCACTTTCATGCCTTAGACTCTCTTATCTCCTTCATATTCTTCCTTTAAAAAATTCCAGATTTCAAAGGCAGAATCAAGCCTCATGATTCTGGTGAAAATTGTAGGAGAGACCATTGCATAAAGACATGACTTTGCCTTCGCCTTTCTTGTGATCTTCTCTTTCTGAAACTTCAATTGATTCAAGGTTGGATTTTCAGGAAGAGGATCCACTGCATAATCCGACTCTACTGCTTTCTACATATCACAACCTTCCATGTAGGCTATCATTTTTACAACCCACGCTTGATAATTCTCACCGTCAAACACAGGTGGTGTGATTGGTGAAAAATTATTATCACTTGCCTACATTTTTCTTTTCTGTTGAATGTAGACAAGCCTTTGATAATACCTTCACAGATCCCTTTAAGATCTATAATGCTCTTATACCACTGTTGTTTAATTTTTGTAACACTGCGGAAAGAGTGCAAATCAATTCTTACATTGAAATCTCCAACATCATACGTACAAAATATCCAACAACAATAATAAAACATAACTGCAGTCTGCAGTTAACTGACATACATAACTGCTTATAAACTAACTACTGACAAATAGATAAACTCTTAAAAAAAAAACAAACTGACGTATTAACATACTATTAAACCAATCCAGCAGCTTTAATCCAATACGTTAACATGCATGCATGAGACCAGCCTCCTTTCTTCGATGTATTTCCTATATCTTAGCTCTAGCTAGAAGAGTACGTAGCTTCTGTTGAGCTTGAAATGAACATCTCCGCATACTTTCTGAGCTTGGTCGTGACTATTATGTGATCTTTTAATTTTCTTTTATCCTTTCTTTTTCCTATTTTATATGCCAAATGGAAACACTTGCAAATGTTATTCAATAGTATTGCATTATTCACATATCTCCTTATTTGTGTACACAAATTTGAAGCCTTAAACCATACAATGCAACTCATAGATTTGCTAACCGCATTCATTCAACAAAATTATGAAACAAAACTGTAGAATAGAAGGTCATGTCAAGCACAGTGGTTTGAAATTTTTAGTCTGGCAGCTGCAATAGGTGTTGTCCTGTTTCCGAAAATGGAGACCACTTGGATATTGAATAGCGAGAGAACCTGCGTTAGTTAAGAGAGGGTTATGGTGAGCTTTAAGGAGTTTCTAAGCAAGGGTACTGATGTTATTGATCAGTGGTCAAAGCTTGGAATAAGTTTCTCATATTACACCATAATTAAAGCTGCTTAAGAAAGGAAAATTAACTTGTTCAAGTTCAACACGAAGTTTGATTAAATATAGGCAATCCCCAAGGAGTTACAATATCCCATGCAGTACCTGACATGAAGTTTGTTTTAGTTCTACGAAATTACGTAACTCTCTGCACTCTAAATATTTCCTACACATGGAAGGAAAACACACTGAAATGAGGTAATATATTCTACAAAAAGTGCTCAATTTCGCTAGCCATTGTGGCTTTACAGTTCCATAAAACCTATTAGTACGTGGTACAAGCATTAGAATATGATGTTTCTCAACTTACATATACCTAATGAGATGTTTGACAAGCACAAAAGACCAAAGTGGATATAACCAATAGAAGTGTGATGATAAGAAAGCGCCCTGGAAAAGACTCAAGGCAACTTACAATATCTTCCTGTCATTGCAATCTTTACAAAAATATACAACTGGTGGTTCCTAAGTGAAAAATCACCTCTTCTTGTTGCTGTTTTCTCTCTTCTTTTCTTTTTGGTATATTTCCCATTTGATTCCTGGCAATCATTGAGTTGTAAACGTGACCTGCTTCAAGGATAGTCTTGCTCTTGTTTCAGGTCTCATGTTTCCTCAATCAGGTGAATTCTCCAGCTATCCTTGAGATTGCTGAGTATGTGCCAGAACAAGCACAGATCACTGCCACACTAATGGTAAAAAAGCAAGCCATGGTCTGGAGAAAGAGAGAAAGATTCATAATCACCATTTCTTTTATAATACATTGCATGAATTTGGTGAACAAGGATCTAATAATTTACCTGCAACTTGTTCACTTGTTCGTGGAGTATGATGAGATAGCATACACATGGCAAGATAACAGCCTGACAGGAAATAAGTACGTGACAATTTCATTATATCAATATCTACAGCTTTTGAGAATCAAGGATTGAGAATTTTCCACTAAGATAGAACTTACAACAATCATTGCAAGTAAAGATCCGATTAAGGCCATCAGGTAGCCTGTACCAAATCAAACATAAGAGATTGTCACTAAAGAACTGGTCCTTGTGTTTTAGAGTTAAATCTTGGGGTGTTCTACACCTTACTGGACTCTATGTTATCAGAGAAACATCTAAAACTGAAATACAGAATGATTGGAACAGTTCTTACCGAAGAAGGGTAATGTCAGTCCAACAACTAAAGTTGAAATTACTAATATCGTTCTGATGACTAGCGAAACAAAATAAGGATTCAGCTGAGTTGAAGGGACTAGTTCCTCCAAACTCGATGCAACAGGTGTAATAAGCAATGCATACTTTGCCATGGGGGTCACAACCTGCAAAACTTGGACAAAACCGAGTATTAAATCATATATTGTAATGTTTCAAATCAATCTTCCAATTATTCATCTATAAAACGGAGAAATTATCTAAATAACACAAGAAATTTAAACGAGTTCTTCATCGTACCGTAGTCCAGACTGCAATTTTTGTAGCCAAAAGTTCGCTAGGCATGTTTAAAGTGAACTGAGATTTGACTGAGTCACCAAACATCAGATAGCCGCATACTGCTACTGCAGCGTTTAGAAACCAAACAAATATGAAGCTGCAGAATAAAAAACATTAGTTACCAAAGCGATCGAATCCTTAACACTCATATTGGGTCAGAGTATAGTTGCAGTTGTGAGAAGCAAAGATAGGTCAAAAGTAATGGCTAAATTGAACAAATGTAAGTAACGAAAACAACATGAAGGAGCATATATTTGAAGCAAAGGGAGTTTAATTGACCTGGTTTGTAGAACTGATGAAAACTTTGATGGATCTTTCATGGAAGTGTATATATTTGGAAAAACCGAGTGACCTGAGAAACCAAACCCGAAAATTCCAACTGCAACAGGTAAATTTGCAAGGTCTAGAACTGTTCCAGTTGGATGGAATCCGACTTTGTCCACCACTCCAACCCATAACAAGCAAAGACCCAGCAAAGCTGATGCACCTAGTCCTCCAACTGAATCAAAAAGCCATAAAAGATCAGCTGCTATACCTGTTAACAAATCTAGATAACTGTTTCAAACTTAAGGACAGAAATGGGAGCTCAAGATGTAAGAAAAGGGACTATGGCCAGGAACCTGAAAGATATGATAGTAACCTAAGGTCTCGGAGCCAGACAGTTGGAAGAACAACAAGAGTTGATATTAAGGAAAATGTTTGATTTGAATCAAGGTGCATGCCGGCGAAGTTCATGCTCGTGTTTGGGAAGACAGTTGACAAGTTATCAGCCATCATGATTATGAACTCCACACAAGCTGCCTACAAAAGTAAGCTAAAGTTTAGTAACACGAACGCAACACCAGAATACATAAAAGAGGTGAAAATACGGGAAAGATTTGCTGCACTCACATACAATTCAAGATACAAAAGTATCTGCATTGAATTAAAAAAAAAGGAACAACTGTTAGTTCTTTTGACTGAAACAGCTTGGACTTCTGATTGTAATCAAACGAATGTAACTACTAAACAAAGAACAGTGTTATGTTTGCTCATATATTATCAGTTTTTCAGACTTACTGATGTTGCGATGCGACCTGGCCTACCAAAAGCTGCCTGCCCTATATCGGGGTAAGTATGGAGTCCAGGAGAGCTTTCCAAACATTTCCTCAATAAAGTCGCAGTATAGTAACAGATGATAGCTATGATCGAGAGCAATATGATTCCTGACCACCCTGATTCTTTGAGCGCATATGGAGTTGTTAGTAGTGATATACCACACAGTACATTTGTTCCTTCACAAAAAAACATGAACAGATAAGTCAGTTTTTCATCTGCACGCACCATTACCCTACCTGCATTTCATTAAAATTCAATTGACTGATATCTTCTGTCAATTAAGCTGTTTACAGAAGAACAAGAAACAGAAATAAAACGTACGTTTAGAGAAATTTTACTTCTTACCATTGATGGTTGCTTGAACAAGGGAACTTTTATTTTCTCCTTGAGAAAATTCATTACAAGTTGAATGTGATCGATGCGGTGCAGACACATACGCTGGTAGAGTTGAGGTAGGAAATTCCTTGTCTGAAACATGTTCGGGAAGGAAAGGTCTACTTAGAGGAGAATTGGAATCAGAAAGTTGACTCCTCTTGTATGTGAAAGAACTAGTTATTCCAGTCGCATTAGTCCCTTTTAAGAAACTAATTGAAGGAGGGGTCACACTGACCATGTCCATCGACTCCCTGCACAATTATTCATTCAAGTTAAAACTCTCGGAATATCCACTGGGAGTGTCTTTAAGTTTTTCCTTCCCAGCTTAAGATTTGGTATAGATACATTGTTAAATAACTCTCTGCGTTTAGTTAATTAAACGCAGAAATTGGATTTACCTGATAAAAGAAAACATTTACAAGGTTAAGTTACCTGTAACTCTGGGGCCACATTTGAGTCTCAGAATCAGTACTGATACGAGACTGGCACCGGGAAGGACTTATCTTATCCTCTGAGTCAGTTTCAGAATCATCTTCACAAACCCTTTCCGCTTGGTTTTCTTCATCATCTGTTTGAAACTCATCTCCACGATGATGTGGCCCCATATCCTCATCTCTTTTCATCTCTTCTACAAATCAAACAACACAACAGACAAACGCAAAGTTACCCTTCTTTCTTTAAATGGGTGGGATGGTTCACCAGTTGAAGGATGCGTGCAGAAACTTGGATGTCACAGATGTCTAAGTTAGTTCTGTCAAATTTCCTTTCACAAATCAAGCAGAACAAAAGGATAATGGAGGGAATGGCAGCTAGGATTCGCATGCATAATTCAAATGGAGACGCGTGAGATACGAAATTCTACATTCATGTGTAGTGTTACAGATGTCAATTTGATCACATGTCTATTAGTACGGGAAGATTTGGAATCGGTAACCCGACTATTAATAGAAACCAAACAACATGGAAAATCCAGGAAAATCCCACTTCATAACTTTCCTATAATTTCCATCCTTTTAAAACTCCATCGTACAACAAAGAATAAGCTAATGACCTCAGCAGGTTCCTTAGTTTCAGGAATATTTTCAGGAGTTATACTATTTGCAGAACCACTTGTATATTATGCAATTTTCTTGTCACTTTCAGAAAGTTGCTCTGCCGCTAGGTCAATTGGCAGAAATATTTCATCGTTCGTTTTTCTGACAGATAAGAGATGTTTACGTTTTCTGATGTATGAAGAATCGGTTCATGTAATCTGTTACCTTGAATATGCATGTTGAGAATGGAGAATCAGAATTCTGAATATAATTGTTAAGGAGTTCAGGTTACCTCTTGTTGACGGAAGCAGCTTGTTGATAGCTAGAACCAAAAGTCACCAATCTTGCTAGTTCTCTTCGTAGAGTTAGGAGTACTTGAGTAGGCATTACATGATATATACCTTACATAATTATTGTTAAGAGTTGTATATAAAGTCGAATTATGAGATTGTATAGGATTTGAACATAACCAAACTACTTATTTGATTTGGACAATCATAATTCAAACCTGGAATAAATGTATAACTGTCCCGCCTGTTAACTAGTTATGTAAACGTTTTGCTTGTTCCACAGGCAAATCCGGTTTGTGAGGAGGGTGATATCGTAAAATATTGTATAGTATTGACATCATCAAAATTTTGCAAAAGTAGAAAAGATAGTAAACATAGGTCAAACCTCTGGTAAGTAAATAAAATTAGGATATTATATATTTTCATTTTTTAAAAATATTGGACACTTCTTATGATGTTAATAGTCAAATAAGATTATAACTTTATCTATATAAAATCTTTAATCAATTCTTAAAAAATCGAATTGATTCAGTCAATTCAATCGCAAAAATTTTGAACCGATCATTTTTTTGGTTCGGTTTCTAACTTTTGAATTTAATTTACTTTAATAACCTTTGTTATTAAACAGTGATTGCTTTTTTATTTAACCAGTCAATTTCTTTTAACTAATTAATTTTTATAATTAGAATAAATTAATTAATTATAATTTAGTAATATCTTTTTTCAATTAAACTTCAACTTTTATGAACAAGTTTCTTAATAATATTTCAACTACTTTAATTATATTCAATCTTTAATGGTTTTTATAACTAGTTGAATTTTTAAACTTTAAACTTCTTATCTTATCAAATTAATTTTCATTTTAATTTTTAAAACATTGTTTATTATTGCGATAAGATTCTAAACATAAAATAAATTTTTTATTTAATGTGTTTATCATTAGTTTCTCTTTTATAATGCTATTGCCAGATAAGATTACAGTATTATCTTTATAATATTTAGGATTCTAAATATAGTATAAGATTTTTTATCTGATGTGTTTCTTTAATTCATGCACTTATATTAGGAATTATATGTCTTTTTAAATATTCTAAAAATATTTAAATATTTAAAAATATTTAAAAATATTCAAAATCTGGAATTTAGTTGTTGATGTTTGATATTCTTCTTGATCTGAAGTTGATTTGGCTTTACATTTTGTCTTGAAATCAAAGAGTTAAAATTTGACCATAGACATGAGTGCTTACAAGTTCTTTTATTCAAGTAAAAAGTTTTAAGGACTTCATTTGGACTTCGAGACACGAGCGATTAAAAGTTTGTGTGCTAGCAAGTTAACACTACAAGAAAAGGAGGCCTTTTGCGTCGTTTTTTAAACGTCGCTAAAGGCACCTTAACGTCGTAGAAAACCTATCCTCGACGTCTATTTAAAACGTCGCAAACAACGTCGTGGAAGGTAGGGTAGGCATTAGTGATCTACGACGTCTGTTGGTAAAAGTCGTTGAAGGACCAGGTATTCTTGGACGTTTTAAAAGACGTCAGGAAAGGTTCAAACATTTTCCGACATCTGAAGCAAACGTCAGGGATTGAGACGTTCTAACGACGTATCCAGGACGTCGTAGAAAACTAACATTTTACGACGTGTATATAGACGTCCGTGAATGTTAGTATATCGTACGACGTTATAAAGAAACGTCGATAAATGCTTGTTATTCCGACGTTTGGAAGACGTCGTAAAAAATTCCATTTCTACGACGTCTTGTTGTTTAGACGTCGTAAATTGTTATATAATTAATAATTAATTAACTGAAAAAATTAATGATTAATCAATTTGAATTAATATTTTCGAAAATTTCAATTTCCAAAA
>JAOSBL010000004.1:27796782-27807807 GCA_027568915.1 Erythroxylum roraimae
CTATGAGAGACAACAGAAACATTAAAAGCTTCAACAACATAATTAATCTCTATCAATCAGCACATCCCTCTCTGAACAAACAACGTTTTACACGTTTGAGGTTTATAATCTAACATCCAGACAGATAAAGATGTCAGACTTTAATCAGCCATGAGTCTAATCACTGAACAGATAGAGATGTATGTGAATCGAATGATTAGGACATGGAAAAAAGAATCAGCTATCGCGTAACCATATAGCCATAAGATGGTTGTGGAGCCAAGGAAGCCAATGCAAAAAGTAGTCAATTTTTGCAGCTTCCGTAGTTTGTCCCCTTGTTTAAGAAAGGGAAGGGAAGAAAACACATAGAAGTTCCATTAGTCGTTGCCCTGGCTGCTAGTCAGGAGTTCAGATCTTCTGTTCAATATTATGGTGTCTTATTGTACTCAATAAATCTCAGCTATTTATTTATGTAGAGTTCGCATGGGACCTGCGTGTGTCTCGCAAAATAAATAGCTAAGATTCTATGAGACAAAATAAGACAGAGTAAAACTAGATAAAGAATTTGGTTTCGTTGATTAGTCAACTTCTGTGGGCCGGACGTGGAAGAGGAGAAGAAGGTTCTTCTTACGGGTCGGGTATAATTTCAAGCAAGTGTTGTGGCACCTCCCTGGAAGAACACTCTGGGCTAAATAGTATTTTCTTTCTTCAATTTCTTAATCATAAAACTAATCTGTCACGGTTTTCCATCCAAACTCGAGCCTTGGTGATGTAAAACATATGAATTTTGAAATAAGATAGATTCCCAGTTAGCTAAAAAACTAATCCGTCTGACGATGACTGATCTGATTATCTGTCAGGCGAAGTCAAAGTTGTAGAAACAAAACGATAAAGAATATTTAATGATCACAGCCATCTCATTTCATGGCATGGGAGTTGGTGGCCCATCGCTGCCTAACACATGATTTCAGCTTTTGACATTTGTGGTTTCTGGATCGATAGGATTGACTGGATCGAGATGTTTAGTAATTGGCATTCTTTGTCTCACCAAGTCAAAAAGTTACTCGATTTGAGTATGATAGAATCGAGTAAAATAATAAATTATTTAATGAAATTAAATAAAATTTTGAGGCAATTTGCAGAAACTTAATAAAAATTAATTATTTTATAAAATTTTATGACAAATAATTATTATTAATTGGATTTTTATTTTTGAGGCCCAACACATCATTATTTCTTTTGTCCTAAACTTCTCAATTTTTTAGCAATTACATTCTAAATCTTTTAAAAGTTTCAATTAAATTTTCTAATTTTAGAAAATAAGATACTTAAATATCAAATGTTAGACATTACCAAGTTTAATTATAAGGATTTAAAGAAAATATAATGATTATTTCAGTATTTAAGTTCTTATTTTGTGAAGGTTTAGAACTGAACTATAAATTTTAAAGGCTTATAATTTAATTATCAAAAATTAAAAGACAAAGTATCAAATTGATCGTCATCCCATTCTTTTACATATTTCATATTTAGAGAGATTAATAGTAATACTTGTGCTACTAAACTTAGACTCTGCGTTTACTAAATATTATTGTTGCAAAGATTAAAAGTCTGAAATGTATGTTTAGTCTATAAAACTTGAGAGTATACGAGTTTAGACAATAGTCCAATGGGCCAATTCCAAGGTCTAGTTCCTGAACCCAGATCAGATCCTGAATCGGGGAAGTTAAGGTTAAGGTCCAATATTTGGCCCCAAGGTTCTTCAGGAACCTGAAAATGTCAGTATCAGAGTCTCACGTGTCAGCACTTGGTTCCTGGATGGAAGATCTATGCTTCCAATTGGAGCTTCTTCAAGGCCGGCAATGGAAAGCCATAGGGTGTTGTATCCAATGTTTTTGCTTGTCTTTTGTCATACAACTACCCAATTCAGAAGTCAAACAGTCTTTCACCTATAAATTCTAAGATTGGTAATGGAGAGTCTCAATACATATATTCACCTGCTATTTGTTTCACAGTTGAAGCACAGATTAGGCAACTGATATCGAGCTATGGCAGGGAACAATCAGATCACAAACCCTCTCCAACCTCGACCTACTGGATCCACACCAACCCGGCCAAGTAAGTTCTTGCGTCAACTTTTTAAGTGATTTACAAGGTCTATAGGAACTTGGGTATTGAGAATTTGTGAAACAATCAGATTTTATGGGTTTCCATTTGGATCAAATCCAGGAGCAAGAACTACATGGCCTGATCTTGTGGGTGTAACTGTAGAGGAAGCGGAAAGAAAGATAAAGGAAGACATGCCAGGAGCTCAAATTCAGGTAGTTCCTCCTAATTGTTTTGTCACTATGGACTTCAGGAACAACAGGGTCAGATTATATGTTGATTCAGCAGGAAAAGTTGCAAGAGCCCCTACGATTGGCTAATGCCATCTCCATTTGGGAGGTTTCTGAAAAGCTATGCTCTATCTATCCATATTAGTTGTGTGTTATTGCTTTAATGAGTGGTTATGGTGTCTCCTGAGTCCTATCTTTTGTCTTCATATCCTATTTTATGTACCAATTTGAATACAGAACATCCCCTTTGCTTTACAGTAGTGTGCCCACAAAATGTTAATTGTATTGTAACCATAACAAACTTATGTTGTTTAGTATGATTGTGGGATGGGCATGTTGACCCATAAACAAATGCTTGTCTGACTCAGACTCTACAGTGTAGACATTGTTTCATACCCTCCACAAGTACTGCTCATAAATGAATTATCATTTCTGGTTGGAAATGGCCGAAAGCACACACATGAGCAACGGCACTTTCTGAGTGGTCACTTGTACAATAGTATGAAGTTAATGATACTTCAGAATATCAGAATCCACCTTTGGCTCAAATCTCGGTGGATCTGAAATTTTGAATAATAGGATTTAGAATATACAATTTGGTTTCGATTTCATTGCTTAATCTCATTAGGAGTGATGTTACATGGCAAACAAAAATTTCCAATACTCCTCCTTTTGATGTTTATTTGGAACATAACTCGCACAAGTGTTCGACGAAAAGTCTGATTGGTGCATCTCAGTACTGACATAGGACTGTTTGTGAATGTTTGAGGCAAAAATAGAAACATTGGCAAACATTTCTTCCTTAGAACTAAACATCATATGTCTTTACACTTTATGGGAACATTCAGAACACTGGAGATTTAAAGTTCTACTTCTCCGAGGAAAAGGCAAAACAGAAGATCTTTTAAACACTAGCTATCTGGTTTCTCCTCTACCTTGGAGCAGTGAAAGAGAAGTAGAAAGAGAAGCGAAACTAGTCCCACCATACCCTTTTTCCATGGAAGAGTAGGCACTCATTTTGTCAAACGAAGATGATGCTAAAGAGTGCACATAGTCATCAAATCCCTCTGCAATACCACCAACTCCATTGCGCAAACCATCAGGAGGCCTCAGGATTTCAGGCAATCCAACTTCTCCATCCAAATACCTCACCACTTGCCTCATGCTAGGTCGTCCCATTGGAGCAGAATTTGAGCACATAATTCCCAGTTTCAGAACCATCATAACCTCTTCCTCACAATACTGACCATTCAGTCGATGGTCCACCACATCAAGGACTCTTCCTTCAACAAAACTGCTCCAAACCCAATCCACAAGGACAATATCTTCAGGTGCTGTCTTCGACTCGATTGGCCTGCGACCACAGGTAACCTCTAACAGAAGTGCACCAAATGCATACACATCTGTGCTCTCTGTGGCCTTTCCTGTTCTTGGTAGCTCTGGAGCTAAGTACCCGAATGTGCCCACGACCCGAGTAGTGTTCGGGTTCGATCCGTGTTCATACAGTCTTGCAAGACCAAAATCACCAAGTCTACCATTTAACTCGCCGTCCAGTAGTACATTACTGGCCTTCACATCCCTGTGAATCACCACTTTCTCGTAGCCCTCGTGGAGATAGAGAAGGCCAGAGGCAACATCTTTTATTATCCGAAACCTCTGTTCCCAACTCAGAACCATTTTTGGCTCATCAAATAAGAATTTATCTAAGCTGCCATTGGCCATAAAATCATAGACAAGAAGGAGATCATCTTTCCGACGACACCAACCCAGTAACTGAACCAAATTCCGGTGACGAAGCCGTCCCATGCTAGCAATTTCCGATACAAATTCTCGCAGCCCTTGTCTGGAGTCGTTTGAAATTCGCTTAACAGCTACTTGGATCTTTGAATCCAGCAACGTACCTTTGTAAACCTGGCCAAAACCACCATGACCAAGGAGCTCTTTTTCACTGAAACTCTTTGTTGCTTTTTTGAGCTCTTGATAGGAATATCGATGTGGCCCAATTTCAAGCTCCCAATCTTCTATTATATCAGCATTCTTGATCTTTCTAAGAAAGTAAAACATGCCCAAAAATACTGCAATAATTGCAAGAACAGCTGACGCAACTGAAACACCTATAATCATACCTAAATGCTTGTGTTTTGATCCAGGAAGCGAAGGCAAAGAAGAAAGATCCAAACTTTGAGTTTGCCCATTAATCTTAAAACTCCATCCAAGAATATAGTGAGAGCTAGCAAGCAAACCCGTTGAAGAAGAGAATCCCACGTACATATACTCTTGGAATATTGTTGAGAGATCTACAGGAAAAGACAAAATTGGCAAGACGGGTTTTTTCGAAGCAGGGGATATAGTAACATTCAGAACGTTTTGAACAGAATCATAATCGATCCATGCCATGACTGCATTTCCACTCTTGAGATTTAGATCTTGCTTTGTGGAATCTTCAGTGTAATAAGCTGCAACAGCAGAGTCATTGGACCTCATGCTGTTAATATCTATACCAACATGGTTGTCGTTGATGTCTCCGAACTCGAAATCTTGGACAGTGTCGAACTCAACTGCAAAAAGGTGGTTTGTGAAGTTACCTTCATCCGTTGCGTTGAGAAGACCTAAGTACTGACTTGGAAGAGCTTTTAGATCCTTTGAAGTTGATATTGTGAAAGCGAGGCCATGACCACCTAGTTTTGGATACTCGGGGACTATAGCAAAAGCAAAAGAGGTTGAGAAAGAGAAGACCTTTCCATTAGTTTTGTTCTTGAACAGGAAAGGGGAGGCATAAAAGGAACGGCCAATTAATCTACTGGTCTCGTTGGTTAAGCGAAGGATGCCACTTTTTTCAATCTCTGCAACTCCGGTTAAGCTTATGTTGGTGCCCACATCTTTGAATCCGGCATAGGAAAGTTGGTTGATTTGGCTTGAGACAGGGACTAAGAGAAAGGTGAAAAAAAGGCAGAAGTTGATGATATAGGCCATGTTAAGAGACAAAGATCACAAACTTGCATGGAGACCAAATGGGGTATTGATACTTCAAGAGGTTGGGGGAGAGGAACAGAATGTTGTTTGTTGGTAAATTTTCAGGGACTAATAAGCAAGATAGGTCCCTGCCGTGGAAAGGGAGAAGCAGAAGATCAAAGGTGGCTTAGTGAAGGCAAGAGGGTCTGTGGCTGACTTCCGCAGCCCCAACATAAACATAAGTTGTCACATGGGCAGATGAGCTAAGAGATAAAAAGACCAACATGGTTAAGCCATGGACCTATTTGGAAAATTTTCGGGAACAGCCCTGTAATTAGGAAGGCTATATATTACTAAATTTTCTCATATTTTACATATTAGGGAAATTTTCATTACGTATTATTTTTATTTATAAAAATTATATAAAAAGTTAAATAAACCTTTAATATGTGATAACAATGGAAAGTTACTTATATTATACAATTTAATAAGTGTTTTATTAAGTTTGAATATGTTAAAAATTAATTATCAGTATTTAATAATAATAAAATTTGGCATATTAATATTCAAGTGTTAAATTTTTATTCCATCAAAATTTAAAAAAAATTAAAGCTTTATTCGTTACTTTTGATTAATGTATGAAGTTAATTTTTACTAGCTAAACTAACAAGGAAAGTAGATATTGTAATTTCGGGAGATGTATTGAAATTTATAAACTTTAATTAATTTAAATATATTATTTAATTTTAAATTATTAATTATTGAAAGAAACATTCGTGGTTTTTAAAGCAGGATGAAAGGAAGAAACTGGCAGTCGTTGGTTTACAGAACAGAAGCATCGCAGAAGGGACCGGAGTCAGGTGCTTTGACCGGTGGAAAGTTCAAAATTGGCTGAACTAAGTGATAAACTCAGGAATAGGTCTGAATAAGACTGAGGCTACAATATTAGCCCCCCATTGGCTGCTAAGTGCTAACCTGTGGAAGTAGAACTTCCACCATCTGGTGATTGAAATGGACCAGTCTTGCCTGGTAGCTTTTAATTCAACTGTTGCTGAAACAGTTGCTTGGAGTTGCTGTTGTTTGACCTCTTTCCCTGGTTTCTTGAAATGAGATTTATGTATTTACCTTATTTCACTATCATTTTGTTGTAGTTCTATTACCAACAAGTGGTATTAGAGCTCAACACTTTACTCTTGAGTTGTCCTTACCAAATAGGCTATTCATTTTGCTGATAGCTCAGAGAACATTACTGACTGGTAAATTGATAATAGTTCCAGTAACTAGAGCATTCCAATTACGAGCTGACAACTTGTACAATGCCTTGTTCTTCATTAGACAACAAAAAGGACACTTACTGACCTATAAGTAAATATATATCACCAAATTTCAAGGTATCATATTGACATAACTAAAATCCAGGGAGAGTCCTAAAACTGATAGACGCAGCTCCCATTGTCGCTCCTAGCAGTTGGATCGAAGTTTTGAGCTGATGGATCAGTACAACCTTCAGGAACAGGAAACTTAATTTGTTGGGCTGCTTTGCCTGCAACCAAAAGTTAGTTATCAAAACAATAGTCACTTCTCAAAACTTAAAATGTATTTGGCATAGAGGGTCAAGAGGCTAACCATAGAAAGATCCATTCTTGATGGCATCATCATTTGCATCTCCAAGAGCTGCCTCTTTCAAGTACTTATCTGCCAATTGAACTCTCTTCACGTTCTCCTGCTCGTGGACAAGCATGTTACCATACTCGAGCAGCTTCGACAGAGACATCTTTGGTTGCTCAAATGTTGGTGGTCCCTCCTTTGAGTTCACAAGCTTCTTCCCTACATTTTCTACACCCACACTTGAAACCCACTTCCTCACCTCATCATCATAAACTCTCGCCCTCAGGGCACCAAAGAAATCTGCATACAATCACATTCCTTCTCTTAGCATCGATCCTAATTGTTATCGATCATCATCAGATTCAAAAATTTCCATGTTGTAACTACTAATGGATTGCTAAGCTAGTAAGTTTTAGTAACCAAAAAGTCCGTCACATTATGCATAAGCTTACCAATAGACTGCCCAGGGAAAGTGTCAACAAGCTTGACTATGTCCTCCTTGGGAACATTATCAGTTCTGAAGATCCCGGTGCACACACCGATCCTATCTTCTCTGGTAGGAGCCCAGTAGAACTTCTCCATACGGCCATCACGGATTAGAGGGGCATACAATGTTGAGAAATCATTGCCGGTGACTATGATAGGAACACGGGGGTTCTCCTCCTTGTTGTACATACCAGGGAGTTGAACACTGGTGGGGTTATCAGCAATGTTCATGAGGGTAGCATTCACCATTTGGTTGTTGACAGTATATTGGGTAGTTCCACCAAGCCTACCAGCCCCAGCATCAAGATCATTGATGAAGAGACAGCACATCTTTCCCTTCCTTATGATGTCTGCCGCCTCACGGTATCTTTGTCTGATCAATTTTGCAGGCTCTCCTGCATTTCCACTTTCCAATTCTCCAGCGCTCATCACAATGGGACTGAGATGTCACCAAAAACACCAAAGGATAAACATAACATACATAGAGTATACTTGTTAATCAATTTCCACCATTAGCAACTTCAAGTTTAATATTCTTTCACTTACTTGATTCCCATCTTAGCTAAAACAAGCTCACACTGAAAAGATTTTCCTTGACCCTTCCCTCCCCAAATTCCCAAGATCAGAGGAACCTGCCATGGTTACTCCTATGTTACTACAGTATGTGAAATGGAAGAACGCAGGAGCCTCAATGACTCTCCAACAACTCTTAACTTACCTTAATGTTAGGTAGGTTCAAGAAATTCTTAGTAATGTGTACAACAACCTTGTCCATAAATGCTGGAGCAATGTAAAATCCAGCCATATTGTTGTCCATGTACCTGAAGAAAGAAAATCAAAGATGTGCATTACTGATTTGTAGACCAGAATTAACTCAAATAGCATTCAATTTCAGGAAGTTGATGTCATACTGTTTAAGGCCTTGACTGATGTAGTCATAGGAACTCATGACTGCATAGTGAGTTCCTGATTCCATAGGAGCCTGGAAGAGGGTGTCCACCATTCCTTTACCTCTAGTAATGTCCTGTTGGTCATCTGATTCGTCGAATGCAAGCCCTCTCCATTTGTCTTTGGAAGTCTGCTTCTCCTCTTCGTACTCTGCAACTAACTTACAATTCCCAGACAATAGCCTCTGGCTTGTCACCTTAGAGGTCAATCTTTTCAATTTGTTGCCAAAGAACGCCGAGCTTGGTACTGATAGTGTAGTCACACTCAAATTCATCTGCAGGAAAGATATTTTCTTTATCGCAACAGACGAACCACAAGAATTTGAAGACAGCAACAATTCCATCTCTTCAATAGTTTTCAAGTACACCTACACTAACTTGCATCAATCTGAATGCTAACAAGTGAAAACAGTGACAGTCTGTTCTAAGTTCAAGCTACAACTATTCTTCCTTTTCCTAGAGTGAGAACAAAGCCGTTACATGCAGGAGTGACGATAAAAACAACGGAAAGAAAAGCTCAGAACAGCTTAATTCATGAGCTCTAAGCTAGCTCGATGGAACCTAAACCAAGTAAAGCTAAATACGCGAGTTGAAAAGGGCGGGAAAACCATAGTACCGTTACTCTGTTAACAGCTCCAACGGTTGAGACCGAAGCAGCCATTGATCCAACGTCAGTGACCGACTCTTGATGGGTTTGAAGAGAGGCTACAGAAGGAGACCAAATGGAACTGAAAGCTGTTTTGGAGTGTGATGTCCTTGAGAAAGAGAGAGGGTTGGTTAGGTGTTGGGCCTGTATAGGGAAAGGTTTCTAAAAACCTGTGGATTTGGGTTACGAATAGCCAGTGGCCACACGTTTTGTTTTTATGTGGCAAATGGGTTGAGGAGGATACGTCCTTTTCTGGATTATGACAATAAGAAGATCCAATTATCAAACAAAATGGAGGCTTCTGGGAAGTGGGTTGGCTTGAGGTTAGGGTTTAAGCAGTTTTATTCTCCACTTAAGGTCAAGGTTCCCAACACTTGAAGGGATGAATAAACTGGCAAGGAGAGGACAGTGGATTGGAAATGAAACATCGTGGTCATGTCTCCAGAGCATTCTGGTGTTAGTAAAGAGTGTTAGTGAATATATAAAACCAATTAAGTTTGCCTCACACAACAGCTTAAGCTATTGTGGTAAAACGGTCACTTAACATGGATGGTATCAGAGCTTTTATGACTAAGTGATCGTGAGTTCAAATCTTACCACCCACCCATTATTCTGCACAAGGTAGAGTGGGCCTGTGCAAGTTTCAAGCCCAAAAGGCTTTCACTTGAGAGGGTGTGTTAGTGAATATATAAAATCAATTAAGTTGGCCTCACACAACAGCTTAAGCTATTGTAGTAAAACGGTCACTTAACAAAGAGGACAATGTTCAATTGTTAGTGTTGAGACTTGTGATAGGTATTGCAGTGTCATGTTGCCAAGAGTATTAATTCATACGCCTTTGTTTCCTTTCTTATTGTCTTGGTGGTCATGCTCCTGAGTCAAGAATGCTATCATAGGGCCTATAAGAATAGGCGACCAACTTCCTTAGTCCTTAAGCTTGGACCTAGAAAACTGAGGAGTAATGAGTAAAGAATAAGGCTCTAAGGCGATTGTTGGAAGCGTGGCCTCCCCTTCTACTGAGGTTTCTGTTGAAGAGGCAGATAACCTCATTCGGAGCAGCAAGAAAGTCAAGCGAACAGATGAGAATCATAACGTTGAGGTATGTGAGGACGTAGAGATGGAGAATCGGGATGAAACGACTAGAAAAGGATCTTATAAAGATTTTGTTACTGGCTTTGCCCCTGGTTTGAACATGACTGAGGAGGAGCCTATAGAGGCTATCTCTGAGGAGGACTCAGACGTAGAAGACGTTGATGACCCAGAGTGCCCCACCGTTCATCTGACTCCTACAGATAAACAATGTATTAGACGTGTGTGGGCGAATATGCTAATTGTCAAGGTCTTAGGCCGCCGTATTGGGTATATATTCCTTGTTGCGTCCCTGAAGAAGCAATGGAAACTACAATGCAACGTGGTTTTGGCTGACATGGGGGATGATTACTATTTGACCAAGTTCAACTGCATGGAGGATTATCGCTCAGTGCTTGAGGGTGTTCTTTGGATGGTGGCTGATCACATTTTTGCTGTGATGAAGTGGAGACCTAATTTTGACCCATTTGCGACTTCCATTGATAGAGCTACTGTGTGGGTTCAAATACCTCATTTACCAGTGGAAT
The DNA here is from genome assembly GCA_027568915.1 of Erythroxylum roraimae. Lineage (NCBI taxonomy): Eukaryota > Viridiplantae > Streptophyta > Magnoliopsida > Malpighiales > Erythroxylaceae > Erythroxylum > Erythroxylum roraimae. The sequence continues at coordinate 27,807,353 of JAOSBL010000004.1, forward strand.
ATTATGATAGCCTCATTCTTACTCGGATTGGCAACAAGCTTGGCACGACAATGCGGGTGGATGAGAGTACAGAGGCAAGTACTCGGGCAAAGTACGCAAGAATTAGGGTGGAGGTTGACTTGCGCAAGCCTTTGATCTCTAAATTCCGACTAAAGAGAAGAATCTGGAAAGTTGAATATGAAGGCTTACACTTAGTGTGTTTTGGCTGTGGCACGTACAGTCACCGAAGAGAATCTTGTCCTACTACTCAGCAGGTTAGGAATGCCTAGGGAGACAATGAGGCACAGGATAGAGCTCCCGTGGAGGCACCACCGCCTCCAGTGATTTTTGTTATTCGGTCAGAGCTTGTTTAGAACTACGAGTCTTGGATGTTCGTTTAGAAGTCTAAACGCAGACATAACCGTACTCTTGCAAACCGAGGCAATCCCAACACTTGAGGTGGAAAAGATTAAGAT
>JAOSBL010000004.1:27807907-27818399 GCA_027568915.1 Erythroxylum roraimae
AAGATGACAAAAGGAGATGAGTGTCGTGGGTTTATAAGAGAGAAAGCTTAAGTGTTAAGTAATTTAAGGTTTTGAAAAACTAGTCTTGGAAAGGGTTTTCAAGTCTCCTCTCTCTAAACCAACGACTCCTCTCTTCTTCTCCAAACTTCATCAACGTCTCCTCCTTGTGCTTTCCAAGAGTAAGGTAAGAGCTAGCACTTTCTATCTTATTCTAGCTATTCCCGGGTCAAAGGGTTTGCCCCGGTTAGGTTCTCCGACCTCTGCGTGGATGCCGTTAGAGACGGTCTCCTTTGGTCATTATGGTTTGACTTCTGTATAGAGACACATGGATCCTGGCTTTCAGGAAGGTCCCGGAACAAATTTTTTGTTTTTCCGCACCGTGTGTATGTGATGCACACACCGGGATTTTCCTACACTTCTACCAATCCCAATAGAACCTGGTGAAAACTAGCGTGGTCAATCTGGTGAAGAGGGTGCTCGAGGATCCTTCTCTTATTCAAGGTATTAACGACACTTTCATTACATTAATCCTGAAAGTTGACAGCCCGGAGCAATTTACACAATTTCGGCCTATAGGATTGTGTAACATGAGCTACAAGGTAGTCACGAAGATCATTGTAAAGCACCTTAAAGCAGCCCTTCCAACACTCATTAGTCCAGGGCGGCAGATTTCAGACAATATTGTGGTGGCTCAAGAGATTTTGCACTCTATGCACAGATTGCGGGGTAAGAGGGGCTTTATGGATATTAAAGTGGATCTGGAAAAGGCATACGACCGACTGAGTTGGAGCTTTATTCGGGATACTCTTCACGTTGCTGGTTTCCCTTTGTCACTGGTGAGTTTAATCATGAGTTGTGTTCAAACTGCTCAGATGCGGGTGTTATAGAATGGCCAGCCTTCTCAGGAGTTTCATCCCAGCCGGGGCATCAGATAAGGTGAACCCCTATCACCTTACCTCTTTGTCTTATGTTTGAAACGGTTATCTCAACTAATTGAGGCACGGGTGGGAGCTGGTCGCTGGAGACCTTTTGAGGTTGGCGAGGCTGGCCCTTTGGTCTCTCACCTCTGTTTTGTAGACGATATGGTACTCTTTTTTGAAGCTTCAGAGGGCCAAATGCGAGAAATTTTGGATTGTTTTGATCTTTTCTGTGATGCTTCGGGTCAACGTATCAGTACTACCAAAATGAAAGTTTACTTTTCTCCTAATGTTCACCATAATGTTTGTGGTAATATCTCTAAATTATCAGGCTTCGCTCAAACGATGGACCTTGGCAAGTATCTTGGGGTCCCTTTACTTCATAAAAGGGTAACAAAACTACCTATTCCCATATTTTGCAAAAGGCTCATGCTCGCCTTTCAGGATGGTGAGCAAAAGGCTTATCGATGGCTGGCAGATTGACATTATGCCAATCAGTTTTGGGTGCACTTCCCCTCTACACAATGCAAACAACAAAAATCCCTAAAGGACTGCTTTCGGAGATTGATAGCTACTGTAAAAAGTTCTTTGGGTTGCAACTGGAGAGAGGCGCCGAATGCATTTAGTCTCTTGGAACCAGGTATGCTGTCCTAAAATCTCCGAGGTCTTGAGTTAAAAAACTTGGAGGCCATGAATATCGCCATTCATATGAAGCTTGGTTGGTCAATCATCAAGGAGCCTGGAAAGCTTTGTAACCAGGTTCTTTGTGCAAAATATAAGCTAGATAGGGATTTTCAAACACGTTTGGTTGCTAAACCAGATTCGTCCCCACTTTGGCGTAGTATTTGCGCTAATTTTCCTAAGTTAATGGTAGGTGCTGCATGGTCGGTGGGTAATGGACAACAAGTTCGATTTTGGTATGATAATTGGGTGCATGGAGTTGTTGGCAACTTACTCTCTCATACTATTCTTGCGGTCCTTGAGGATCAGTTGAAGAAGAAAGTATGTGAATATGTAGACTTACATGGGGGCTGGTCCTGGGGAGCTTTCAGCATGTTTCTTCCTCAAAGATATGATTTTACGAATTGCTGCAACTTTCTCGCCCCACATCACCCAGGAGGTAGATCGTCTATGTTGGTCATTGGAGGCCAGTGGTTGTTTCTCTACACGTTTAGCCTATCGTCTTCTTCAACAGCATATGTGGTCGAATAGGACCAAGATTTGGAAGTTGATTTGGGATTGGAAGGGCCCTCTACGCATTTAGACACACTTATGGTTGATTGTGAAATCTCGACTTATGACTAACGAGAGGCGTTTTCAGCTGTTCCTGACGGATTCTCCAGTCTGCTCTGAGTGCCCGAATCATGAAGAATCTTTAGCTCATGTATTCAGGAATTGTTGGCGAGCTCGTATGGTCTGGAACATTCTTATTGATGTCAATAGGCGGCAAGAATTTTATTGCAGTGATTTTAATTCTTGGTTTGTGGGTAATATGTCCAATGATTATGGGATACAAAGTGATAACTCTTGGCCTCTACTATTAGGTGTTGTGTTATGGAAGCTTTGGGAATGGCGAAATGAGCGATGCTTTGATCCCAGCTCGTCCAAAGTTCATCACATAGAGAAAATTCACTCATTTGTTCAGGAAGTAAGTTTAGCTCAAAGTCTGCAATACGATGTCTCTACTCCTCATACATACCAGGAGAGAAGAGTACTTGAAATTAGCTAGCAGAAATCATGAGAGGGATGGGTTAGCCTGAGCACTGATGGACCTTCCAAGGGTGATCCAGGCCCAACAACAGTTGGTGGGCTGATTAGGAATGTTAGTGGTAGTTGGTTAGTGGGCTTTGGTGCAAATTTGGGGTTTTGCACTTTTTGGTAGGCTGAGTTATGAGCAATCTATTATGGGTTGACTCTCGCCTAGTTACATGGGTATTCTAAGGTGGATATGCTCTAGATTCCGCCTTGGTGGTTTCCATTATTTCTAGTGAACAAAGTCAGGTGGTTAATACTATGGTTCCAGTTATAAAAGACTTGATTTCTAGGAATTGGGAGATGTGGGTGCACCATGTCTATTGAGAGGGTAATCATTGTGTGGATTGATTAGCTAATTATAGCTATAAATTGCCGTTAAGAGTTCACTGGTTTCACGAAATTGTCAAAGGGCTTTCTCCTTTGCTGTTTGCAGACTCAGATGGGGTCTCCCTGCCTCGTGTAACTCATTTGTAGTTTTTCTTCATTGGGCTTAGGCCCCATTACTTACCAAAAAAAAAAAAAAACTTAGACCTAGAAAGCTTTACTACTCAGATTTGGGCTTAAATAATTTAGAATATTAATTGAATTTGTAACTTTTATCAATAAAAACTGTGGTAAGTTTCACGTATATAGTTTTCTTTTTTTTTTTCTCCCTCACAAATAAGCTTAGATGGATGAAAGTCAAACTTCGTTCTTATAACCACGGCGACTGCTGATTACTTTGGTAATAACTAATAAGCTAAGAAGAAAAAGAGATTAAAAAATAAAAAAGTTACATAATTCAAACAACCTATAGTTTAAACTAACAAGAGTGACGCTGACAGGTGCTGGAAAAACTGTACCAAATGAGTGAAACGCAAGAACAGCCAAAAGATTCATCGATCATTTTCTAAGTTGGCATGTTCAAAATCTTCTGTTTTAATTAGAACTTTTTGTCAATATATCATTCCGATAATGAAGTCTTACTTTGTTCGATGGTCCCAAACTGAAATCCAGAGTCGGATATATTGGGAGATGCATCAATGCTTTATTGAAATATTATAAGAAAAAGACATATTCCTTTCACATTTACTTATGAATTGTTTGATTTCATTTATGCTTTCGCTTGATTTGATGTTTAGATTTTATTTTTAAAATAAAAACATAAAATTAATTTTATTGTTAATGTCACTGTAATTACAATTTTTATTTATGATAATTAAATATTAAGTATAACTTAATGATAAATTAATTTTATGAATAATTTAATTATTTAATTTTATTAAAATAAATAAATAAATTTAATTTCATAAATTAATATTTATTTGATAATATATATTTAAAAACTATGTTGTGTTTTTGAAGATAATTATCAAATTTAAAAATACTTGTATTTAAAAAGTACAGAATTTTAAATTAATTATAAAATTAAAATAAATTGAATAATTAAATTATATTCTTATTAGTAATTATTATTACAGAATTAAATCATAAATAAATATTTAGTGATGAATCAAGTTGTGACAAAAAATTGAAAAAAATAAAAACAATATTGTAATTTTCATAAATTATAAAGCACATGAGGAATTAAAACCAAACACAAAAATTTAAGCTCAAATAAACCTCAAATGAATTAAACATCAGACAACACTCTAATATTTGGTCGTGTAGACCTAGAATTATCAAACTCCAACCATCGAAACTATCGATTTTTTATTTTTCTCTTTTGTTCCATATAGGGAATCATGACAAACGAGAATTATTGTTGTGGGTTGACCTTTAATCCTCTGTCTTTTCCTCGTTGATGGTATTGAAAGTTGCTAGTTTTCACACTTGGTTTAAAGTGGAACACAACACAATGCATTCTTCAAGTACATATGTCTGAATCCTCGTTATGTGAGTTGTGGCCATTCCAGGCGGAATAGATGAATAAAAATGTTTGGGAACAGGGAGCAGAAGGTCTGCTCTGCTCCATTCCAGGCTTGGTAAGGTCTTTGTTTCTTTTTCAGTGGAATTGTTGATTGGACTGATTGCTCTATGTGGAATTCAAGAAATTCTGATCTCCTCCTAATGGTCAATAAGATGATTTTGACCTCTTTAAACAGTATACAATCAGACAAGATTAATAAAATACTCCATTACTTATGTATATGTATTTATAGTTGAAAACTTAGGTTAAAAAAATAAAAGGGAGAGATACATCAGAAGGTTGAATCTTCAAGTTCAACATATTTAGTAATATTACTTACGTATATGTATCTCATTTTCTATTTTTAGTTTTTATTTTTAAAATTAAAAAACATATTTAGTTGTTAATGTAAATATAGTTATATGTTTATTCTTGATAATAATTACATATTAGATAAAATTTAAAGATAAATAATTTTAAATTAATTGAAGTTAGCTAATCACTAACGTAATATTTATTGATAAATTGTAGATAAAAAATTTTATTTTATTGAAATAAAAAATTAATATTTATTTAAAATATATTTAATTATTAATTAAAATTTTATTTGAAGTTTATATATCTGGAAAATATTTTGAATTTAATTATATTTATTAATAATTATTAATTTAAATTGATTTGATTTGATTACAAAATTAATTAAATTATCAATATTTTATTAATAATTAATTTTAATTAATTAAATAATATATATTTAGTTGATAGTAAATCCACTTATAAAAATATAAATAAAAAACAACTTTGTGATTTTCATAAATTTTAAAAACTGAAAGAAGCCAAAACCAAAAACAAAAATTAAAAACTCAAAGAAACAAGTTTTTAAATTAAATTTGACTAAAAATATAAATGAAAACCCTTGTATATCTAAGCTTTTCTGTTCTTAATCTTTATTTTTGGTTATTTTAACATAAACGAAGAGTTGATGAAAGAAATTAACCAGGAAATTCTTTTTTTTTAATTATCTGATGGAGGAGATTAGGGTTTCCCTTTTTTTGGTGAAAATAGCCCTACAATGTGTTTATGAAAATTATAAATTTTTTGTACAAACTAAGAAATGACTCAGTTTAATTAGTTGAATATTTCGTCTTCCTCAATTTTCTCAATTCTTAATTTTAGAAACAAAAATGGTAAATAACAATGTGATAACATCTAAAATGAATTGTAATTCCAAAAATGAGATCAAGATCTAAAAAATTACATAAAATTAGAGGATTGGACGCATTCATCCAACATGCCACGAATTGATGAAGCAATCTTACATATCATTAAAGGTTCAATAATTTTATCCAAAAAAAACAGCTAATAAAATAAAGCAAATTACAATATACACTTTGAAAATAGTCTCTCTATTATTAATTAAGAGTAAGACTGCATATTACTGAACCTCTTCAGATTTAGTATATCAGCAGAATTTCTATTGCGTGTTGTTATTATTGTAAATTACAATATACACGATAAGGGAAAAAAACATTAGATTATGTCCAACACCAAACATATGTTAATGTGGTTATTGTATATAAATTTGGTTAATTTACTAGAAGATCTTCATTTCAATATTTAGACAAGGAAAATAATGAAGGAAAAAAAAAGAGATACAATCAAGAAATGTATCTCTTTTTCTTGTCATTTTAAAATGGAAAAATAATATATGCATTGATCCAGCCAGTCCCAAGAAGATCGAACCAAGCTTTACATGGTTAATGCTTAATCTTGTATTGACACAAGCGATGATCTTAATCCAATCTCTAACACGAATTGATGTTTGATTTGAACTAATTTTCTAAGGTGGAGTCACACTTTCATATTCACGGCAGCCTCTAATCTTGACATGCACAACCCCCTTCTCTTTCTTTCCATTCATTACCTCGCAGCATTGCCTTCTTGGTGCCTGCATTGTTTTGGACAATAGGTGTTAGGCACAAATCAAATCAGGAATACTATAAAACATGTAATGTACCTACCGTTTATGATTCTATATTAATATCATAGACTTATTTCCACTAAGCACGACGTTGACACAACACGCTAGCCTTGAAGCTTTCGTCCAAAATTGGAATTGTTTTTGTCATCATGCCATAACGACATTCTCGCTTCAGTGGTCCACGTTTTCGGTTAAAATGGTTCTGAACCATTTTAACCCCTAGCCAGAAGACTGAGGGGTTCGTTCGACCGAATTTTGATTTACATAATGGTGTCTTGTCTAAACTCTGTAGACAGTGGCTCAATGAACATTGCCAATGACAAAGAGTCATAGTCGGTTCTGGTACTTATTAACTACCCTCATGTTGCCCTTTTTCTATGAAACGTGTATCTTTTGTAAGTGACTATAAATATCGTATCTTGACTGTATAAACATGGTCTTAGAAAATGAAGCTGATTTTTCTTATGCCATGAAATCTATACTCATTATTTGAAGCTGTTCAAACAGGCATAGACCTAATTTCATATACATATGATAAGAACTTACAATTATTATATAGAATAATACATAATCTCGTGACAACGAAAGCCTCAACAGAGACATCTAGACAATGAAGAGGGGCATGAAGTGACACTTTGAGGAATATGGACAACTAAGAATCATCGTCTGGCCTAAGTAAGTTAACGTTTGTACTTTCTAACAACCAAAGTAGCTTGATAATTCTAATGTTTGTGATTTTCAAAGAATGCTGAAAATACAGACAAGATCAAGAGGAAAGTTAGCTTACCATCTTCCAGGTGTCTGGTTTCAACGTGGAAGCTTTGACATTGACAAATTGGACGGCCTCAGCATCTTTATACTCGGGTCGCTCACAATGTGTATCTAAATTCCCCATACTTCTTTTGTACTTGGTCAAGGCCTCGCCCCGACCCAAATACTCCACCCCATCCAAGAAATACACAACTGGTTTATCACACGGGTCCGGACTCAATGACCGGGTATTGAAAGTGAATGGATCATTGCTCCAACTCCTCCATGTTTGAAACGTCAGAAACGCAGTTTCCAACTCTTTTGCCGTTCGCAAAGAAGGGTACAATTGTACGGTATAGCCCCAAGATACTGAAACCGACCAGTTCCGGGTCAAATCGTAGCCAAAAGTGTGTTGCAGGGTCCGACCAGGATCCATTTTATAAGCTTTGTTTAGCTTCTTGAGTGAGTCAATCTGGTTCAACCCTGGAAATATTGGGTCAACATAGTCTAGATGGTGTAGTGAGACCAAAGGTGCTTGAGGGTGTGCAGCTAATAACCCGTATGGATTTCCTCTTATGTCCACCTGCAATTAATCACCCACTAGAATCTTAATTACTCTATTTTCTCTGCAAACACTGAAAAGGAAAGTATATAATGAACAATTAACGGTAATAAAAAGGAGTCAAATATCCTGGAAAGAAACGTAATCTTTGGAAGTTAATCGACATTGTCAGACTGAAACCTGATGGAAGCCAAGTTCTTTGGTGATAGGAACTCCAATTTCACTCAGACAACCTTGGACTTTTTGATCAGAACCGTAAAATGATGCATAACGATCAATGCAACCATCTAAAACTCTGACAAGCTCTTTCGCTAGTGGATAACTAATAGCAAAGCCGCCACCACCATAAGCCATTGCATAGGAATGTATCAAATCCTGCTCAACACTCTCAGAGTTACCACCAATGTAATACATTTGGTTATGATCGTACTTTCGTAAGACCGTAACTAAATTCTCAACATAAAACACTGTATCGTCGTCTCCCATAACAAACCACCTCACGTTGTCTAACCCCAACTCGAAGCTCTCCTTAACAATACGTGCAATTCTCAAGGCAGACCGAGACCCGTAAGAGCAAGTGTACCTAAACTTCGAAGTGTCACCAGAGACTTGGTACGGCGGCGAGGTCTTTGGCCACCCATCCGCCGGCTTTTCTTCCAGCCAGACATAACCACGAGTCACGTTTGGCCGCCACCATAAGTCACCGTAGTGCCGGCGATCATTCCACGTCTTTGCAGAGCCGCCGATACCAAACAAGATATGGGATATGTTAGTTTTTTCCTCACGTTCTATGAAAACACCGTCACTTGCCAACTTCCGCTGACCGGAGACGAAAACTTTATCGCATTCAGGGCAGACTATCAACTGAGGCTGTGTGGAGAAAGCGGAGTAGAAGACGAGAGAGATTGAGACCACAATGCATACAGCTATAGTTGTCTTAACAAATAGAGAAAAGATATCACTTGCTTTGACTGTTGGCAAAACAAAGAAATTCCAGGCTTTGAAAGGGTCGTGAAGTCTATCTCCTGAAGAAGACATATCTTTTCAGAGAAAGGTTACAATTTTCTGTTCCTGGTTTCTCGAGAAAGTTACAGGCTTGGAAAGTATTGGCAGGGAAAGATATATGGAGGGGCTTTACACAATAGCCTACGTTCAGAATAGAACCACGGGGCTTATGACTTGCCATATACGATAGAAAAATTAAATAGTCATAAAGTATGCTTAGTAGAAAATGAAAGTTTCATATTATCCAATGTAAGACACATAATTTTCATGGTTGTATGATAAAATCTAAAAAGAAGATTTGTTTTGTTCTCTAAATACAAGAAAGTGATCACTATAACGTTATTTCCGGAGTAATTTGTCAATCATTGAAAGTTACTATTCAAAGGATCTCACAACTGACAAGTTCGAAAAATATTACGGAGATATAGCAGAGTATATATTCTGATTTATAAACAAAATATTGCATAGCAAATGTTTTATTTATCAATCGTAGGTATTGATATAACTTTTTTAAAATAAATCTTCAACTCAGTTGTTTTTGTCAAAGTTTTAAAATTAAAAATCAAGGTAGAATTTAAACCAGTAATACAAGAGATATAAGATTTAAACGATTAAATCAGTTTTTAGTTATTAAAGAACTTAAAACTTAATTAAAAAAAAGATTATTAAATAAAAATTAATTAATTTATTTTAATTTATAAAAATTTATTAATTAATAATTTGATCAATTTTTAAAAACAAAATTTATTAAAATAAATTGAACCGAAAAATTGAACGGTTCAAAGTTTTTATAATTGAACAAGCTGAATTGATTAAGTTTTTTAATCATTTATTTTGTTATTACTTTTTACTTTTTGTAATTAACCAAATTGAATTACTATTAATTTATGTTGACTAATCTCGTATCACTTTTTTTTATTACTTTTCATTATTTTATTTCAAAAGCCCAATTCCTTAATCTCGTATCAACTCTTTTAGTCTACTTTAGTTTATTTTTCAGTGATGTTACAAAGATTTTTAGTTCTCAGACTAAATGTGTAGAACCTCTTATCAGTAGACCGTAAAGTTAGGTAACAAAGTGCAGTTAGTTATAAGTGAATTGCTAATGACAATAAACCTTATGTTTATTTTTCCATTTTGAGGTCTTAATCATGTACTTAATTCCAATTAAGACAACTAAACCATTGTTGCTTCTTATTGTCAATTTATGATACCGATGTCAATGGTTGCATAATTTTCCTTCTGGGGTCACCATCAAAGTCTATTTAAAGGCAAAACTTTAATATTTCGTTGCTTCTTAAGCTCTCTTAGGCTCTGTTTGATTTGAGGGTTAATAATAGGATGTGATGGAACGTAATACATTTCTATCGTTTGTTTGAAAGTTTCATAATAGAATAGAATGGACTGGGATAGAAACAGAGGGTTTCATGTTACGTTCCATTCCATCTTAAACAGTGAAAATAAGAAACCTCCGATTCGGGAGGTTTAGGATGTAAAGTAAACTAATAAATACATACTACCTAATATACCCTCAATAATTCTTCTTAATATCAACTATGACCAAATCATAATATTAATATATTAAATAGAATATAATAATATTTAATATAATAAATTTTATTAAATAATTAATA